>VSMD01089512.1:0-16503 GCA_008750895.1 Mirza zaza
ATGCTATAGTTGATCTGTCTTGGTTTGAATCACATAGTAGCTGTATAACCTTGATAAATTATTTAATTAATCTTAGCCTCATTTTCCTTAAATAGTTGCTATGAGTTTTCACATGCTCTTCATATAAAATGCTTGAAAAAGTGCTTGACACATAGTGAGTGATCAGTAAAATTTTAGTTACCACCATCATCATCATCACCATGCCATCACCAGTTCCTATAGAGAATTCTGCTTTAGCGGTGAAATGTAATTACATCAAGCACTGAAAAGGGAGTCTGATTCTTCATGTATATATTTAATATTGTGCACTTACTTTGTATAAGAAACTGTGCTTGACATAGAAGAAATATAGCCATATATAAGACATGGTCCTTGCTCTTAGTGAACTGTAATAACTAATTTAAAAAAATAAATACTTTGCATAGAAGAGGAACCAAAACACTCCAGAACTGCATCATTTCTAATTTTTTATATTTAGTGTAGATGAGATGATTAAAATTACAAAGGCATGGAATCTCTTGGATGTTGGTAATGATAAGTAGTCATCCAGGTCCTACCAGTTCTCCTTTATTTGGGGTTGCTCCACCCTACAGGAAGTTGAAGCAAGTTATAGAATCACTGCTCTGAAAAATTATACACCAACACAATTTTAAACTCAACTGTATGGATTTACTGACTTCTGAAATCTGTTCATAGACTCTTTATTGCAGAGACCTCTATTTCTAGCGATGCGTCCTTGGCTACTTCAAAGCAGCCCATTTTACTATTGAATAGCTTGAAAGTGGGAAAAAATGTTCCTTACTTTGAGCTGTAATTTGCATCCTGAACCTTCTGCGTGGTCAGTGGTTCTCACTCTGCCCTGCAGAGGGCGGCCTGCTCCAATCTGCGTGACCACAGCCCCGTTAGTATTTGAAGGTAGTTATTATTGTATTCTGCCTTGGCATTTTCTAGGCTGAATGTCTCCATTTCTTTCAGGGGCTACTCATGTCTCATGGGATCTAGACCTTTTATCAGCCTGATTGCTTGGTTCTAATTGTGCCCTACCTCTGTGAGTTGTTTCCTTTCATTACCATAGTATTAATAATATATATTTATTGCAAATTAAGAGATAACAAAACCCAAACTAGCCAAGAACTATACAGTCTTGTATGGGAGAAATAAAAGTAAATAGGTTTTTGTGCACAATTTGAGCACATCACATTCCTAAGAAGGACAACTGTTAAGGGTTTGTGGATGCCCTACCAAGCAATGACTAGGCATGCACACATGTTTATCTGTATACACACGTGCTTGCTTTTTTTTTTTTTTTTTACTGAAGTGGATTCACACTGTTCTGCAACATTGTTTTATCTTAACCTATAGAGTACTTCATTTGATCACGTGATAGAAAAAGTCTAGAGTCCAGAATAGAACACAAAGTTTCAGTTATTCAACTTAGAATCAGGACTATTGTTACAGTCATTAGTGTTTTATTTGTTCAACAAATATATATTGAAGAAGTACTGTCTTAAGTGCTGGGATATGGACTTACACTATGGAAACATGAACCCTACCTTCGATAAACTCATCTAGTGGCAAAGACAGATAATCTGATAGAAAATTACAAGAGAGTGTGATAAATCCATGACTGCACTAAATTCATCTCCCACTTCCAGTTATATTTGCTTCTCTTTTTCTCACCTCAGTAAACTGATTTCGAACATACCTTTTCGAAGTCAGGCAAATGTTTAAAAAGATTATCTTTTATCTTTCCATGGACATGCCATTGAAGATGCAGGACCCATGCAAACTGAATGTAATTCTCACCATTGAATAAGATTGATTTAGATTAGATTAGAGTAAGATGGTGGCCCAAGTTAACAAACACATAAGAGGAGTTTTCGTGGGTATGAATGGTTTTATTTTTTCTGACTTTGGGTACAAAAAATAAGCCACATCAACAAATGGGTAGAAGTTACTTTAGGGATAATTTCAGTTTGTTTTGAAGAAGAATTAATATCAACTAGAACTGTCTGCAAATGAGGGTTTTGGGAACTAATGAGGTCCATGTTATTAGAAACAGTCAAGCAGAGTTTGGAAAACAATGTTAAATACTACCAAATGGAGTAACTGGCATGTAGCAGACTTTCAGGAAGGGAGAAACAGGAGGGTGGGGTGGGAGAGATTTTTTATTCATTTATTCAAAAATATTTATTGAACATCTCTGTATCTAGCTCTCTGTTAGCTATCAGGAAAATAAAAATGCTAAGAACAAAATAATGATTCCAGCCGCCCATAGGGTTTGCAGTGTAATGGGGACGACACACACCCGAGGTTTAACTACAAGTGATGGTAAAATCTAGAAAGGAAAAGCCCGAGGAGCTGTGAAAGCAGGTGCACAGGGCTGAGCTAGCCCGAGGTGTCCCAGATGAGTTCTCTCCAAATTTAAGGCTTGTGTGGGGCTGGCCAGAGGAGTGCTCAAGTTTAAGTGCAGATCGTGTGCCTGGAGGGTGGTGCCTGAACCCTCAAGGAACATGAGAAAGAGAAGCATTACTGAAGCCCAGAAGGACAAGATAGGTGTCAAGATACGATGGCACCGGAGAAGTGGCCACTGGCCAGCTCGCCCACTTGGGCAGAGCCTTGAAAGGCGCAGTGAGGAATCTGGTCTCATCACAGGAGCATTAGGGAGCCCTGAAGGGCTGCAAGGCCGGGAGCGACATGCTGTCATTTGCTTTTTATAAGGCCCCTTTGGCCACTTTGTAGAGAGTCACCAGGAGGGGGGTATAGGGTAGGTGTGAGGGGGGCAGTTTAGGTGAGACAGCAAATTCAGACATGATAGGGTGGGAGCATGAAGGGAGCTGGTGACATGGGAGGTGAAGGGTGGTGGATGGATCTGGAAGATGTATCCGTGGAACAGTCGTCGTGCCACAGTGGGTAGGAAGATGATGGTACGCACAGGGAGAAGGTGTCAAGGGTGACTCTTGTGCTTCTGGCGGGTGCAACTGGGTGGCTTTTGTGTTCAGTGGGGCAGGAAATGCTGCATAGCAGGCGGCAGGTATGCAGGAGAAAACTCCTGATGCCTGTTTTGCATGTGTTGATTTTCAGGCACTTTGAGTCCCAAGTACTACGCTAGATGCCTTGCATATTTTATTTCATTTAATTCTCCTAACCATCTTGCAAGTTAAATACCATTTTTCTCACGTTATAGTTGAGGATATTGAGGTACAAAAACATTGGGTTAATAGCCCAAAGTCATACTTGTAGTTAGGGTGGCGCCTGGATTTGAAAACAGATCTAGCCGATTTCCAAGTCTCGGCTATTCTTACTTTATTTTTCTTGCTGCAAGTTTAAATGTTTGCTAAGTCATTGTATTGTTGATAAATGTGAAGACCCATTTCCAAATGGTATATTGAAACCTTAAAGCATGACTTGAATGCACGTAGGGTTTTGCATTTCCTGCTCTTTCCTTTCTTTATCTTTCTAGAGATTTAAATAGAGATTTGTACGCCTAGCTTACTCAAAGCAGGTTTTCATGCCAAAACAACATAGTCCCAGTTGTCGGAAAGTTACTGTTTATATAACCACAATAATCATCTTGTGAAATTCATTAGCCACTAAACAGACTAGTTATAGAATATCTCCAAAGTGTGCAGCTAGCCAAACCAGCTGGGTCATTGAGACAGAACTGCACATAATTTTTCTACTTTGGTCCATTGCTCTGGGAAACTGAATGTGGCTGTCACACAGAGTGACAGCATACTGTAGCAACGATGAGGTTGTATGGATCCTGAGAGTATTGGACATTTTAGGGGTGATCCAGAGAAGTCCCTCAATTTATGCATGTGGGTGACAGACCCTGGCAGGGAAGATGACAAGAGCAGTAGAACTGGTAATAGATTCAGGCCAGGAACCCAGGTGTCCGGTCTATGACTCTTTCCATTCTGTCTGCAAACCTATGTGATGTATAGAGAGAGAGCTGGGGAGGGAGGTATGTAGAAGGATGGATGAACATGTGTGGACAGCTAGCTGGGTAGACAGATGTCTTCCCTTTAATAGCTACTATAGTGTTGATGATGCTTTATTTGCCCTTTCTCATTAATTCTTACAACACTTTATTGTAATAGATTGTAATAGTGACATTGGAGTTATTAGCCCTATTTAGCAGATAGAGGAACTGAGGCTCACATTATTAGCTTAGTCTTAAGCTAATTAGTATCTTTTAGTAAGCTATTAAGCTATTAGTATCATAAATACCTAAATTAAACACACATGCACATATATACTGTACATTTTAAAGATATAGGAAATTCCTTAAAATTTATGTTAATTTTTATATAGTTGTCCCCCCAAAAGATAGAACTTTCTTGATGAAGAATGGATTACAGAGGAAAACTAAACCACTTTGCTCAAAGTCTTAGAGTCTTAGAAATGCTGGGATCTTCGGACCTAGACAAGAATAGGGCTCATTCTTCCACTGGTTTTGGATCTAGAGCAAATTACTTGACTTCTCCCAGCCTCAGTTTCTTCATGTACACAGCGGGTACAAAAGTATCCATCTCACAGAGGGAGAGAACCATACTGCAGAGGGACTTTTGAAAATGATTGCAATCACGGGAAGTTAAAAAATAAGCGTGGCAGAGATTGAAGGGAGGAAGAGCATGAAGGACTCATATTTGACACTCTGCGCACTACACCCAGCAGGCAACTTTCAAAGAGATGTCCTTTGGTCACGGTGATTCAGCGAGTGGGCGGAGGAGAGACTGGAGAGTGAGAGATTGAGGGTTGAGAGTTTACAATCTCATAAACTCTATGAACTTGGGTGAGATACATGCTCTCCCTAAGCCTCAGTTCTCTCATCTGTAACTAAAAACATGGGACTTGCTTCATTGGATAGTTATAAGGATTTCATAAAATAACGTATTGAAAATTCTTAGTGTCGTGCCTGACACACAGTACGTGCTCAACAAATACATTTTAATTATTGAGTGACAGCCAAGTCAGAAGCAGGAGTTTGAGAAAAATCCACATCTCATATTGCTCATGTTTAGTGCTATTAATACGGAGTCGTATTTCTTGCCTTAACAGATTTATTCAACCAAATTATACTGTTTTTCATTTGCATCATTCAAGCAAAAAGCAAACTGTAATTGGTTTCCCTGTAGCATAGACCAGAGAAATCAAACCAGCTTGGTGCTCTCTTACACAATGAGCTGCAAACCTTCTGTAAGTCATCTCATTAGCTCCCCTGTGATATTTATGAGGCCTGGGATTTGCTAATGATCTTAAATGGGGTTACAGTCTTTAGTGTGTGTTGGAGAGGGGACTGATGGAAAGAAATCAGAGGACCTTAAGAGACCTTAAATGCAAATCTTTACTGAGCCATTTTTTGGTTATCAGTTACCCAGTGGGGTGTCTGACAAATACAGTATGGGGTCTTATTCCCCATCATCTGTGTGATGGGGTACCATCTGGGCCCATAGAAAAAGACATAGTCTATAATATTTGGCAGAACTAATTAGTCAATGAATAAATTATCAAAACCGACAAATGCAGTTCAAACCAGAAGTGACACGGGTTCTAAAAATTTTATCAGCTCAGCTGAGTCTCTGTGAAAGAATTTATTTCTAAAGAAACGAATTACACAGGACTGGGAGCATTCCCCTGCCAAATAAGAGGAAAAAAAAAAAAAGAAAACTCCAACTCTTCCTGAACACTGATTGCTGCATTGAAACAAAAAGCAAGATACTAATACACACAGGAGTATCCTAAGTGAGATGGATTGCACACATTGGGTCAATTTAAATAGGTATCCCTTTTCCATCTGGTCTTCCAACAGATACTTCTGTAAACTTCCCAAGGCAAGCTCTGTGTAAATTTTCTGCTCAGGAAACATTACGCCTTTCTCTTATTAAGATGCACGGCCTGGTAACAGGACTTTCATCATCAATCATAAGAATGATGGCTAGGTGTTGAGTGCTGTGTATCAGACACTTTGCTCAGCGTTTCTATATGAATTAAATTATTTAATTCTTAGGAACAGAACTGTGATTTAGGCACTATAACATTCTCTTGATCAATGAGATAACTGAGGTTTAGTGATAATATGTAATTTATTTGATGTTATATAGCTCATACATGGTGGAAGAAGAATTTAAATCTCGAAATTGTATTCACTCCATCGCAGAGGTCAGCAAATGAATGGTCGATGAGCTAAAACTGATCTTACACTTCGAAATGATTAAAAAGTCAAATGGAGAATGATATTTTATGCTATATGGAAATTATACGATATTCAAACCTGAGCGACCATCAGTGCAGTTTTGTGGGAACATGGCCCCACTCGTTTTCCTATTGTCGATGGCTGATTTCATGTCACAGTGGCAGAGCTGAGTAGCTATGACAGAAATCATCTGGCCCACAAAACAGAAAATATTTACAATGTGGCCCTTGATAGGAAAAGTTTGCTGACTCTTGAACCTTCTTCATCTGTGTGTAAACTGCTTCCCGCTAAGCTATGCCTTTCCGGCCTCAACGCTTTTTCCCAGATCTTCCTTTACAGCCTTCATTCCTATCATGCTTGCTCCTGGAACAAAATAGAATGCCACCTTTACCTGCTGAATGCCTCTTGCATTTCTAGGCCTGGTTCTAACATCACTCATTTCAGTTTTGAATATGTCAGTTGTAAGCAACAGAGAAAACCCCACTCAAATTGGAATTTTGCAAAAAGAGATTAGCTCGTGCAAGGGACATTCAGGAGTTTATTTCGCTTCAGATGCAGCTTCATCTGAGACGAAAACAGTGTTACGAGAACTTGCCTCTCTACTCTGTCCTGTGAATTAATCCAGTTCTCAAGGTCTGCGTAATCCACACCTCTCCTGCTACATCCAGTATTTCTCTGCAAACGCCTCGCTTCGTACCACCTAGCCTAGAAATAGACAAGTAAAGAGAGTCTGTGTTTCAGCCTTCACAAAAAAGCCAAGTCTCACGATAATTGAGCTGTCTTAGGTCTTGTGTCCTAGTATCTTCAACCTGATGTCTGTGGCCAAGAGAAAAAGTTACACTGGGTGGTTCAGAAGTGGCTTAAAGCCATTGCTATGGATAAAGAGATGGGATTCCTTGGTTTAAGTCAATTGATGTCCGACCCTAAAGTCAGAGGTTGGGTGAGCACCATTTCAACCCTATGTTAATAGATGGGAAATTTGGTATTAAGAAGAAAGCATGACATCATCATTGCTAGGAAGGCTCCAACCAATGTCCATACAGCTCCCTTCTCCAAAGATTTCCAGACTTCCATACACCTGATCCTGTTCCTGGAAGAGTTAACTTTCTTTTCTACTCCCATAGCCTTTTCCACTAGATGGCTGGCATTGTAGCAAGGTGTATATATTCTCTCTCTCAACGACTGCTACCACTAGATACTCTTCAAATGGTCAGAGTCTGCTGTAATTATTGATTCTTGTGCTGAAGGCAGGAAAACACTCTGACCTAAAAATTCTCCCTTAAATAATCCTTATGTGGTTTTAAAAGCATATTTTGTTGTCCCTTTTAGGAGGGTTATTAATACTGCATGGGAGCTGCCAGGCTCCTTTAATGCATTGCTCATTTCTCCCAAACACAGTCCCTTGAACCTAGGTGGGATGTGGAGAGCAGGGTGCTGGCTGGGAGGAGGCAAGGTAAGAAACAGAGTGGAGATCAGGAATATCCCTTCCATGCTCTACTTCAAACAAAAGATGGGGATTTCACATTTTAACGTGACAAATTTGACACAGCGGTGTCCATGCTGTGTGCACCATGATTTTTTTCTCACATCAAAGCGGCCAGATCAAAATATCTGCCAAATTCACGAAGAGACATGTACAGCATCTTCATAGCCATGCTGTTCCTGGTAGCACAGAGCTGTAAATATCACAGGCAACCATCGGTTAGTAGAACAGATAAATAGTGTTATATTCACATAATGGAACCCTGTTCATCCTTGAGGAGGAATAATATATAATCAGACCCAATGATAAGGGTGAATCTCATAAATATGATATTGGCCCACAGAATTCAGACAATAGGCTATATTATATGCTTATATTTATATAAAATACAAGCTTACCCTATGATATTAGAAGTCAAAGAAGTGGTTATTCTAAATTTGAGGGAAATTTCTGGGTGCTGGTAATGTTACTTGTTTTTACTGAATTATTGGATATATAGGAGTGTACTCATGTGAGAGTTCATTAAGGTGTACATTTATTATAAGGTGTACATATACGTATACTTTCTGTGTGTATATTTCAGTATCATTCAAATTGAAAAAGAAACCACGTGGGGTAGGCTATGTCACAATGACCTCATGTTCTCCAATTTTCTCCCATATTTCTAAGGTGGGACATTGCTCTGAACTGAGTGCCACATTTGGTGGGGTAGGGTCTGCCCTGCCTGGATCTTACAGGGATGGGAATCCTTTCTGTGCAGGGCATGGCATGAGGTCTTTAGCTTAGGCAGAGGCCTTGGCTGAGTTAACCAGCCATGACTCAAGTCCTAGTGAACTTCCCTGGTCAAAAGCTCTTGTTTGAAATGCCCATATGTCCCCTGGCCACCAATTGGGGCAAGCTGAACTTTGCCTGAGATTGTCAACCTCACCACCGATGCTGCTACTCTAGCGGCTGGTGCTCCTTTCATAGGATGACAAAGTTTATCTGACATCCTGAAGTTATCTTTTCTTCTCTCCCTGATGGTAAAGAAGCAATTAACAGGTGTTCATTTTGTACCGCTCTCTCCTCTTTGGGCTAATTGCCTCCAACTTTAGAGTGTGTAGAGTCATAAAACTTGTGCTGGAGTTTCATCTTCCAAGGAGAAAGGCACAAATAATTGGGGAGGAGTGCTGCTGAGAGTTTCCACCAATCCCCAAGAGGAAGATGCTGATTTATACTGTTAAGGTCACGTTTGTTCCCTTATTGTGAATATCACCGACAGGCATTATATGGCCTCAAAGTGGATGTTTTCTTACTCTTGAGAATTTTTTTTAATGTAATTGCATTTGCCTATTAATGCTTTATTTTAATTGGCCTTTAGGTGGGGTGTTCCTACCTTTTCACCATATGCTTTGCCACACTATGAGTGTCCTCCATTTGTCAATGTCTGCCTTAGTCTTGCTGGTCCAAAGGATGTACTCTGTTTCAAAATGTGGTTTCGATGATGCTGAAAAACGAGATGGGGAGGGCTGTTTGCTTTCTGCTATTTGGTATTTCCCTTCCGTTTGCATCGTGGTGCTGTAATGAAATACCATGTCGAGTTCCCATAGGGCTGATAAGCCACCCTCAGCCCCTAAAGATAGCTCTGTCTGTGCATTGCTGCTTTCCAAGAAAATCCCTGTCATTATGCAGAGTGTTATGCATTTCCTTTCAAACCTAGTCATTTGCATTTTTTCGCCTTTGAAAAGGCAAATTTGCTTTGAAAAGTGTAGTGAAATGTGCCCAAATGAAAAAAACAGGCCCTGAGGATGGCTGGTGCCAGCATGGGGCTTTAATTAAATGATTAGATGGCAATTTGATATGACCAGCTTTTGAACTGCATCTTGTTATCATTTAGCTTTGGGAGGGGAAACGCAGCTCGACCTTTAGAAATACTGAAAGATAATATGAACTTTGCTTTCAACCTCCAAAGAACTATGCACAGAGAGGCTCTTTCTAATTCTCTGCTCATTTTTCTCTGACCTCAGTCTCCCAGTTATCATGGCTCCTCACGTTTACTCTTCCTAAGCAAGCCGTGTCTTTTAATGCTTCTGTGATTGTCACTGTCTCTTCCTTCTGCCTGGAGTTTTCTCTTCACTTGTTGCCCTTCCAGGGAGCCTTATTGTTTCCTCAAAGCACAGTTCATGCAATAGCCCCCTCTCTTTTTTGAAGCTCTTTTTAATTCCCCTGAACTGGGGGCTAGTTGCTCTCTCCAGCATCCAGAGATCTGCTAACTACATCCTGCCTGTCTCCTGTTTTAGTAAGTCGAGGTTTATTGGAACACGGCCTGTACTCATTTATTTATACATTGTCTATCTCTGTTTTTGCTTTACACCAACCAGGTTGCATAGTTGTGTCAGAAACCACTTCCCCCAAAGTCCGTGCACAAAAAAGTTTGTGCAGATAAGCACTTCATTCAGTCAGTCATCACAGCTAGTGACCACAAGCTCCATGAGGTCAGGAGCTTTTAATTTTGCTTGCCACTGACTTGAGAGTACCAAGCACAGGTCTGCCACAAAGAAGCTACTTTGAAAATACCAGCTGCATATTGTGGTGGTGAGAATTCAAGGAGCTGATTGAGCTGTGATGTCTATGAAGCAACTGGTGACAGCTTGTTTGCTGAGTCTTCATGCTCCCTCTCTCGGACCACAGCCAGGTTATTTTGTATTTCCCCCATCAGGTTCATTTTCTTCTTGTCTGCTAGACTTAATATTAATTTTTCCTTAAAATTAATATTTTAATTTCATTAAACTTTTTTCATGCATTAAAATATCACATTGATCCTCCAGTTTAACTTAAACATCTCTACGCATTAGTTTTACTAATACCTAGTGGGAACTTAATATAATGCAGGCACTGTGCTCAGTGCCTTATTTCCATTGCCTCATCCAGTACTTGGTGCCTCCATCTGTGGTCAGAGACGCTTATTTCCATTGTACGGAGCAGAAATGGAGGCACAGTTAAGCTAAGCAAATAGCCCAGTTTCCCAAGTCTTGTCAAACTGAGACCTGAAATCATGTCTGTTGACTTCTAAAATGGGCTCTTCTCCAGCTTATGAACTCCTGCGCCATTCTTCTATTTGTAACAGAAAACAAAGCCTTATTTCAAAGAGTTTTTGAAAGTCTCTGTGTCTTATCAGTAATTATAGACAGATTTCTGGGGAAATTTCTCTATTGCTTCTTGAACTTTGACTCCCAAAGAAAAGACAGACTTTTGCCTCTTAGAATATAAATTAGCATTCCCCTGAACTAACTGCAGAAGTCTGTACACTTCATATAAAACAACGTGTACACCGTCCCACCCCCTACCCATGCACACACACCACACACATACACAGGGAGCATGTAGTAGCTAAACTGATGAGACATGCATCTATCAAAATGAAAATAAAATTAATATTTCTAAGATGTATTAGATCTGTGCAATAGCAATTTGCATCCATTTGATTAGTAACCTGTGTCTGGGATTAAAGCAAATTCCTAGTGCCCTGTCCATTAAACAAGAACAAGAAAGTATTATGGGTACCTTACAGATTTCTTTTGAAGTTAAATGACTAGAACGTAAAACCTCTAAGACATAGGTTTTGGTCTTTTCTGTTTATAGTGATAGCCCCAGGACCTAGAATAGTGCTTTTACCAACTTTGCATTCTGTAGTAGGGCTCTCCAAAGAAAGAGAACCAATAGGATGTACGTATATCCGGAATGAGATTTATTATAATGAATATATTCATGCAGTTGTGGCCACTGGCAAATCCCAAGATTTGCAGTCAGCAAGCTGGTGACCCACAAGAGCTGGTGTGTGGTTTCAGTCTAAGTCCAAAGGCCTGGGATTCAGGGGAGAACGAGGGTCTAAGTTCTACACTGAAAGCTGGCAGGCTGAGACCCAGGAAAAACCAGTATTTTCATCTGCATCTGAAGGTTGGCAAAGACCAACGTCAAGTGGTCAGGAAGGAGGCGTTCCATCAGAAGAGTCTTGCAGAAGAGTCACCTTGCAGAAGAGTCACCCTTTGTGTTCTATTCAGGTCTTCAATTGATCGGACGAGGCCAACCCATTTCAGGGAGGACAATCTGCTTTATTGAGTCTACTGATCTAAGTTAATCTCATCCAGAAGCACCCTCAGAAACACACTCAGAATCATGTTGGACCAAATATCTAGGCAATCCGTGGTCTGGACAAGTTTACTCACGAAATTAACCATCACATACTCCATAAGTATTTGATGATTTAATAAGTTAATTTGATGAATGTAAACCATTTAGAACAATGGCTGAACTAGAATAAGTGCTAAGTAAATATTATGATGAATTTTCCCAAAGGTATTTGAAGTAATCTTGAACCAGGGTTGGATTATAGCTAATTATATACGTCTCAGCATTAAATACATGCCCAGATTTGAGCATTTGACAGGAGCTCTTCAGCTCCAATATTATCTGTGCAAACACTCCATCGTAAGGTATATTGATATTTTTATCTTTGTTTTTTTCTTTATGAAAAATAATTATCTAACATATTCTTAGAACTCAGATGTGATGACAGCGGTTGCCAGAATTTATTTACAGACAAATATTTCTGCTGCATGTTGAGGTATGTCTGTGAGAGAGAGAGTAGTGTGGGCACACATGTATGAGCATGATATGTATGTAGTTTTTAGATTTGCTCTTCCACTGATATATTAATAACCATGGTTTGGTATTCATTAGTCAAAATAGCCATATTAGAGTAAAATCCTATGAACAGAAAAACAAAGCTAAGTCAACTAATAGTTACCTCCTAATGATTTACTCTTTACTTGGCCTTGAAAAGAAACTGAAGGCATAAGAAAAGAAAATAGGACATAGTCCCTACCTTAAACAGCTTACTGAGTTAACTATAATAATAACCGTGTAACAATTAACTGGCAATATGAAACTATATGGAATTAAATGTAAAGTGTGTAAAATTGACAGTGATCACAAAAGTCATTCAAGGGAGAAAGAATCAGTATTACTTTTAATAGTTGTAGGAGGCAGACAGTGAAAAATTTGCATTTCCACTCTAAAAATTTAGATTGCTCTTTTCAGTATGCTACTGGAATTGCTTCCTTGCGATTATTTTTCTGTCTCTCTCACCAGCTGCCGCCTCCTAGTTCTCTCTGGTTCATCTGGGGTGGGCGTGCCTCTGGCTGAAGTATTCGTGTTCATGATTTAGACCCTCCTTGTTTTTTCTTATAAATCTGTCATAGATATTGCTAGCTTGCAAGAGGTGATTTTATTGACTTGGCAGCTGGCTTATTTAAAACTGGATTAATTTTGAAGTTAGGAACGCTTATGACCAATGGAATCTTGAGCTAAAAAAAAAAAAAAAAAGAATACCAGAGTAGATTTAATCAACTCCAAGGAGAAGAAATCAAAACTAAAAATGCATGGTTATTGTTCTATGACAGATGAGAGCCGCTCACTCCTTGAGCTTATGGAGGTGATAATGTAGGCACTGGCTGTTGTGTTTACTGTCATCATTCTGAGAATACTTACTCTGTTAGTTTCCTAGGGCTGCCATAACAAATTACTCCAAACTAAGAGTTTTCAAACAGGAAACAAATACTCTGCCACAGTTCTGGATTCAAAGTGTCAGCAGGGACTCATTCCCTCTGAAAGCTCTGGAAGAGAATCCTTCTTGGTTCTTGGAGCTTATGGAAGCTGTAGGCATTCCTTTGTTGGTGGCAGCTTAACTCCAACCTCTGCCTCCATCTTCACCTGGCCTTCTGCGTGTGCCACTGTGTTTTTCCTCCTCTGTATGTGTCTTCTCCTGTTCATAGAAAGGCACTTGTCACTGGACTTAGGCTCTACCTGCTTAATCCAGGGTGATCTCATCTCAAGAACCTTCACTTAATTATATGTGCAAAGACCTTTTTCCCCAATACGGTCACATGTACGGGTCCCGAGGGTTAGAACTTGGATATTGCTTTTGGGAGCTGCGGTTCAACCCCCCTTCGCTTACCCTCCCTGCTTCTCGATGCATTCACACCGTGGAAAGGAGCTGCGATTTTGTTGGCACAGCATTGCTGAAACCCAAAGGTAGAGGGCATGTTCGGGAGGAAATGTGATTGACTTGACTGAGCAATTTTAGAATATGTTTTAAAAATTTAACATTAGTTGCTCCTCCATTGCTGGGGAAGCATTCATATAAGGACTCCACTGCACAACAGAAGCATAAAGATTTCCCTGCCATTATAATTGAAATCACTTCTGTTAACATTTTATCAAGATAGTGTTTTTTTTTTCATCTTTTTCCAAAATGCTAGTTCTCTGAATGCTTCAGATACCATCTAGAACATGTACCTTTTTCTCCATCAGATACCAAGTATTAAGAGGAAGTTTGATTTCAGATAAATAGCATTTTTTTTCCCATTTTTGATGCACATATATTTTATAGCTTAACTGTGTATTACAGGATAAGGCTATCAGAAATCCATATAATAACAGACATGTCTACTATGTTCCAACTTGATCCTGAGAGCCTGGCACAGAATACCTGGTATATAGTGAATACTCAATACCTTTGTTGAATGAATAATGTTCTATGAAGATCATATTTTTCAAATGAATTAAATGGTGTGTTGTGAGTCAAAATATGGCCATAATTACTGATTATGCACCAGTATTTTACTAGTGTTTCACTCTTGTTATATGACGTTGGGCAATTACTGAGCATTGCTAATCTTTCAGTTTCTCAGCCCCTTGTCCATGTATGAGAAGCCAGGTCTTGTACTAAGAGCTGGACACAGAGCTGTGAAGAATACAAACAAGAGTCTTCACCCATAGAGATTTCAAACCAGTATTGGGAAAGAGATTATAAATATACAAACAAACAAAATCTGAAATTTTATCAGATAAGTGCTATGGGGAAAAATTAAATCAAGGAAAGGGGATAGTGTGGGAAGTGATGCAGTTTTGAACATAGTGGCCAAGGACAGCCTCCCTGAGAAGTGACTCAGGGTTGTGGTGAAAGTTGCCATGGATAATAATGTCCATAAAAGTGATTTTTAAACTCTGAGATACTGTATCAATGAAAGGTAACTTTCATTTGTGTATGTGTGCTAGTTGCTGTTCTGTGTATTTTATGTGTGTGAACTAAGTTAATTCTGACAACAAAGCTAGGTGGTTAGGTGTTACTGTCCTCTGTAGTGGAAAGATGAAGAAATGGAGGACTAACGAGGTCACACATCCCAGGTTCCTCTTCTGGCCCTTGGAAGAGCTGGGATGTTAACTCTGGCAGTCTGAACTCAGAGATCACCCTCTTTACCTTCACTCTGCTGTCTACTTTGTGTATTCAATTCTCAGCCAGGTTTTGTGTTCCTTGAGGAGTAAGACCAGTGTCTTCTTCTTAAAAGGAAAAGACTGTCACTTGCTGCATCTAATAGAGGCAGATGATGAGTATCCATTGAATGAACATAAGCATGGTAACAATTAAAAAATAGATGAAAACATAAATCTTGTAGTCAACACTATTTGAGTCCCAGTTTAACCATTTACTGCAAGTATTGTGACATAAAGAGAGTCCAAGCCTTGGTTTCTTCGTCTGTGAGATGGGGATGATGATAATGCCTAACCTCAAATAGTTGTTGGGAGGATGAATTGAAGTAATGTATGTGGGAACTCCCTTGCCTGCCACTAAGAATGCATGCAGTAAATGTGAGTGGCTATTTTGGTGAATTTGCTGTGTCGAGGGCAGATGGTGAGGGTAATCTTTTAACCTAACCCCAAGCAAAATCCTTCAACATGAGGGCAATCAAACATGAGGGCATTTCTGTCCCCAGTGCTCCCAAAATATGGGGGTTTATTCTCTAATGACCCTTTTCTTCACCATTTTCTTCTCTTTGTGCCTCGTTTTTCACATTAGGACTTCAATGAATGTAATTCAAGGTCATGCAAAATAGAGATTTATTACAAACTGGAAATCTTAAGGTGCCACTTGGATACAGTGAGGTCATTTGTAGGTACCCAGCCTCATTTCTCAGTTTAATGTAACATAGCTTATACATTTATCAGCCTTTTGCAGTTACGTATAGTTTTCCTTGCTATTTCTTCATTCATTCATTTCATGTATATTTATGAGCCAAGCCCTATGCCAGGAGGCCTGGTCTCTTCCATCCCGTTCTTCAGTCTCCTTCCTCATGGTTACTCTAAGTTTGAATCCTGAGTTGAGGCTGCCAGAATATGCTAAGTGGCTTTTCTTAGTATGTCCCCAGTTTCATATGGCTTCTAACTGAGTGAGTCTAGGCATCCATTCTCTTAGTAGAATCTTCCTCTTTAAATAGGATTAAGCCAGTTATCCTGAGGCTATGTGAATTTATGTTTTGGAAAGCCTTAAATATTGTTGTTTCCTTGTTTTTGTTTTTTGACATGATTTTGTTGAATTGCCTTTCAAATAACTTCGGTTGCTAGAATTCAATTAAATGCTGAATAACATAATACAATCAATGTTTTCGGAGATATTTTTAATGCATCCCTTAAATGTATTAAAATACCATTTGAAAGTATTAGTAATACTTTTATAAATGTTAGCAATATATTTAGCACTATGTGCCAGAAAGTATATTAAGTACCATTCATATTAACTCTAATAATATCTCCAAGAAAGGTGAATTTATTATCCCACATTTTCTCTTCTTGAGGAAACTGAAACTCAGATTAACTGATTGTCTTGAAGATCATGCACTAGTCTACTTCAGAAGGTTCTCTACTGGGCTTTCAAACTGTGGGATGCGACTTCAAAGCCCTGTTCCTAACGAGAGAGAGAGGGAGAGAGAGAGAGAGAGAGAGA
>VSMD01089513.1:0-77428 GCA_008750895.1 Mirza zaza
AAAAAAAAATCATTCAATCTATTGTTTCATTATTATTGTACCCTGGAATCTTAGGGGATTTTTTTCAAGTGTTTCACTGTGAGGCTGAGGGGATGATAGACTTCGAAAAGCTAGAAATTCTGAAACTCTACAAAACATGATCTCATCAATAATATATATCTTCCCCACAAGTTGGTGAAAATAAAATATTAATATGCCCAATTTTAAAGAGGGAAACAAGACTGTGTGTGGAATGTTTTTCATCCAATATCAATGCTTTTGCTCATATATAGCATGTTTCAGTGATTTCCATGGTTCCTTCCCTGACTGATACACTGACTGGGGCACCAATATCTCTGTCAGAAGACAGAAGCCCTGGGCTCTTGGACTAATACACAACATGCTGGTGGTTCAGAGGGGCACACAGGATATCATTATTTTTAGTTTAGATTTCTCCAAGTGTTTTCTTTAACCTTCCTTGGGGCTTCCCAACCCACTCCTTCTTTCCCATATTTTCTCATATAGTCAAGGTATAGGCTTCACATCGGTCATCTGCACCAGTAAAATAGGTTTTCCACTGGCTTTAAAATGTAAGGCTAGTTATTCAAAAGAGATTATAAAGAGCTAAAGGATTCAGGTAGGGTTCATATCATTCCAACTCAAGGGAACTGTTAATGTGTCTTGATGGGACAACATTAAGTCTTTATGACAGCATAAAAGTAATCGTAGGACTGGAAAGTGAGACATAATATCCTTCAGATCAAATTTGGAAAGCTGGTCTTCAGAAATTCTAGTATTTAAACTGGAGCACATACACCTACAAGATCATTTATCATTTTTGTAGGTTTCACTATTCACAACACATGTTAAGAAAAAATTCCACTCGAAAGATTCATCTAATAATGTAACATGCTTCTTGTTTTGGTCATCAGAAAAAAATTTATAGTTAGCACATACTTAAACATGCTTATTGACATCAAATTACATCACATAAGAAATGTAAGATACATGCAAAAGATATTCAGATTTACAGAATATTCCTTTAAAGAATGCCAGACAATATCTAATCCAGTGGTTCCAATTAGATTTTGAGGAACCGTGAAGCTCCCTCGTGGTATCTTAGAGGCCCTGGGATGTGGGCAGAAGAGAGGTGAGTGGAGGCTAAATGAACCGGGCAGGCTCTGAGTTCTTTAGTTTGCTTCAACTGGAGAAGCTCCATATTTATCTGTTTTATCCTATGTAATTGTCTACCATACACCCGAAAAGTTAGATCCATATTCATTTAAACTATTCCCTCTCTATTTTAGAAAATATAATTTTCCTTGACTTTATGTGGAGGATTAGGTAAAATATCATAATGTGAAAAATTATATATAAAGTGTATACTTTAGAATAATAAAAGTACTATAAATATTGTATTTTTTATAATAGAAAAGCCATTTTTTGGTAACAGTTAAATTGCTATATGTATCACTGAATACCACAGACTCCTAACACTGCCAGACTTCCATGTCGTGATTTTTCTAAACTTAAAATTGCATTATCATATCTACAAAATTAACATTCTAAATTACTTTAAATAAATATGCATGGATGTGCACCTGTGTATTGGCCATGCAAATTAGCCCATGCAAATATGCCTATAGATTAAATGAATGAGGGTGTAGAACTAAATGAAATCAGTTGGTCAATTTAAATTTTAATAAATCCTACCACTCACATACATTTAGTTTAAGTGCTCATTGTGATTTGTGAGAACTTTCCACCTCACAGAGTTTTGGATACCCTGAGATGTGTGAATAGCCTATGAGGGGCAATAATAAATGCATTGCTAATGGAGTCACTAAAAAAAAAAAAAACTGATAAAGATGATGTTGTAAAAAGGAAACAAGAAGAAACAAATGTGCTCAAGGAAAAGCATCTAGAAAAAGTGCTATGACACACGCAATGTAGACTGAATTAAATATACACTGTCCTTGCAACCTAGAAGTTTACAAACTGAACATATCATATTTCAGAAGGCCATTATTAATGGGATTATAAGTAACCACAAAGGAGGAAGAACACCTCGCTATCAAAGAATAACAGATTTTATAGCTGGAAGTGATACTGGTAATTATAAGAGTTATTAAAAACCCAAATGCCTACAAAGGTCAGGCAAATAAGCTGACTCCATGAAGAGCATTGGGTAGAAGGCCACTGAGCAGGATGATTATGGCAAAGTGTAAACACTCTAAACAGTCTAAAAGGGACAGCTTTCATCAGGTCCAACCCACCCCCACTGTAACCATCCAGAAACAAAGTTACTAGTGACTGGATTTGTCAAGAAAATTTAAATATAAATTTGATTTTGAAAACTCAATATTTATTTCAATAAAACCAACCAACCCACCAAAAATCCTATAAGGAGCAAACAAAACATGAATATGACTTGCAATCTTCTAATCTTTAAACAAATAACCTGCATCTTGGAGATTATAAAGGGGAGAAAACCTTCCCTCTGTCCTACTTCTCTTATTTTCTCTGAATTCCTGAAGGCTTAATTGATTGTCAGTTGTGAGGACTGGATCCTCAGTTTCAACCTGTTGACACTTTGGGCAGCTCAGTGGTGGCCCTACCACAAATGAGCCACTCCCTTCATCCTTTCCACATCTAGCTATTCTGCTTCTCCTGATGGCTGTAACATCAGCATTCTGGTTGGGCAAGTACTAATCCATCAATGCCTTGAGGGGCAAGAGTCTACTTCTTTCTGTCAACTCTCTTTCCTATATAAAATTCCAGAAAAATCATGTCTTCCCTCCCACTAAAAGAGCTGCAAGTTATTTTAAAGGTTTAGGTCGGAACACATTCGAATGGCATTCATTTTTCATTTCTGATCCATGTGCCCCGTTTTGAAATTGTACCACTTTAAAAATATTTTTATTTTGCTATTTTGGTTTCCACTTTTTGGCCGGCATTTATTTCTGTCAAGAGGAAAGAAGCAGAGAAGCAGTGTTGTACATGTCAGATGGAGGGAACATGCTAAGTGTCATCAGAATAAAAGACAACAGCCTATGTTCTACAGCTGTTAGGCATGAACATACCATTTTTAAAAATAGGGTTAGGGTTAAGGTAAATGATTCCTAAAGAATAGCTTATGCAAACATTGCAATCTCCAAATAGTGTCTAATAATTAAGCAAGCTTTTTTTTTTTTTAAAGTCTCATTTCTAAGTAAATGTGTGTCTTGTCACTTAGCATAACCTCAAGAAGTAACCTTGTCATGTCTTGCCAACTGAACAGTATTATAGTTTGTCAATATGGATGGCAGAGTTCTGCAGCAAGTTCCTCTTGCAAATGGAAGTTGACAAACAAAATGGAACATTGTGTGTGTTCTTATTAGGGTAACAAGAACTGGGAACTTACATTGAAGCTTAGGAGGTGAATGAAAGAAAAATCAAAGTGGTGAAAGCTTGTTATGCCTTGAAAGTTAGAGATTCAGAAATTCCAAAACATATGTGTAGATGTGTTTTCAGTTAAAAGAGAAATGATTGATAAAAATAACATTACTCAATTACTATTCTTTTGAGAACTCCTAAGAGAGACCAATTGGTAAGACTGCTATTTAGTATTTCATTTGACTTTATTGTGGCTTTTACATAGAAACATTTTAAGCTGTACTTGATTTAAATTGTACATAAAATTATCCTAATGAATCATTTCTTATATCTTATTCATGCATACAAAGGTTTGCTTATATACCTGTTTCAATTTTTGCTGGATAACCTTCATCATTTATCTTTGTAATGTGAAGATACTTCAGAGTGTACTTTCTGCCACACCTATATTAATTTACTTTGTGTGAATTTTGGAGTGGTAACTTTTAATGGAAGCCATTTATAATTTAAGTTGATGATTTTATTACATATAAAAACAAAATTTTTAGTTAAATTTCTGGACTTGCGCTTCCAGTTTAAATTTCTTGTTACTATTGTGCCAAGCCTCCAAAATAGGCTTATTCCATGGAACAAGAATTAAAAGTTAATAACATATCAATATACTTTAAGTATAAATTTACGAGGTGTTATAGTGAAAATTCATATTATATTCTGGCTAATTTTAGGCCATTATAAATTATGTGAAACAGCCTTCCAGAAAAATTGACAAATACCCAGATGTTACTTTCTCCATTTATTTCTCTATCCTTTATCACAGAAGATCTGAGAGAGAATGGGAGCGAACACTGTAATATTTTCACTGGTAAAGTTGAGTTGAATTATATATGCGTACATACAGCTGAAAACCTTTTAGTAGTGATTATTTAGTGATTTTTTTTCTATTATTAGGCATATTTGGAGCCTTTTCTATTCTAACAGCTATTATGGATTACATTTAAATAATGAAGCTTTGAAATACTAAGTTAATACAAATCTGTATATGTGTCCCATGGTGGTAATTGATAAATAAAAGTTACACAAGAAAATTTATAATGTACAATTCAGCAATAAGATGATTGTCAGTTGAGAATAATAATGATAGTCTCTAGTAATATTTAGAATTGGAATTTGCCTATTGAAATTAGTTATAGATTATTATTTTGATGTGAAACTAACTTGAACATGACACTATTAGCTGACAACCAGAATATAGATACTAGATATTATGTTTTGAAAGATTAGCTCTTTTTGGAAGGACTGATTCTTTGAAAATGTAATTAAAAAAAAATAAAATCACCTAAAGGGAAATAAAACATTCACATGCCTAATTAAAAAAAATCAAGTGTTTTAAATATATCTACAAAGTTATCCCTTTAACTCTTCCTGTGATGTGGTGTTAAGAGAAAGGCTTCAACTAGACATTAACCATAGAAAAAAAGTTATACTTTTTATTCATTTGGAGTCCTCCAAGAAGACTTTAAGCACTGACATGTCTAGGATCATCTGTGTACCAAGAACCAAAGCTGTTTAATATCATCTGCCACTTCCCAGTGTGAAAAATCAAGCAAAATCAAGATAATGAGAAGACAAGCCACAGACAGGGATAAAAAAAAATTATAAAAGACACATTTGCTAAAGAACTGCTTTTCAAAATATATAAATAACACTTAAAAGTCAACAATAAGAAAACAAACAAGCCAATTAAAATATAGGCCAAAGACTTTAGCAGACACCTGATCAAAGAAGATATATACAGATGGCAAATAAGCATATAGAAAAAATGTTTCACATTATATGTCATCAGGTAAATGAAAATTAAAACAATAATAAGATATTACCATATACCTATTAAAATGACCCAAATCCAAAACACTGACAACATCATATGCTGACAAGGATGTGAAACAATAGAAATTTTCATTCATTGCTGGTACAAATGCAAAATGATACAGCTACATTAGAAGACAGTTGGGCAATTTCTTTAAAAACTAAACATACTCTTAACCATATGATACAGAAATCATACTTCTTGTATTTACTCAAAGGAGTTAAAACTGATGTCCGTACAAAAACCTGTACATGGATATTTATAGTACCTTTATTCATAATTGTCAAAACTTGGAAGAAACCAAGATGTCTTTAGTAGGTGAATGGATAAACTATGGTACATCCATCCAAACAACGAAATATTATTCAGCACTAAAAAGAAACAAGCTACTAATCCATGAAAAGACATGGAGGAAGTTTAAATGCATATTACAAAGTGAAAAAACCAATCTGAAAAGGCTACATGCTACATTTTATATGATTCCAACTTTATGACATTCTGGAAAAGGCAAAGCTGTGGAGACACTAAAGTGATCAGTAGTTGCTAGAAGTCAAGTGATAAATAGGTGAAGCCCAGAGGATTTTTAGGATAGTGAAAGTACTCTGTACGATACTATAATGGCAGATATGTGTCAGTGCACATGTGCCCAAACCTAAGATGTACAACACCAAGAGTGAAACCTAACATAAACTACAGGCTTTGGGTAATTATGACATGTCAATGTAGGCTTATCAATTGTAACAAATGCACCACTCTGGTGGAGTAGGGGAGGTATGTGTGTAGGCAGGAAGTGTATGGGAAATCTCTGTGCCTTCCTCTCAATTTTGCTACTGACCTAAAACTCTAAAAATCAAGTGCAACATCTCAGGAAGTATTTTGACAAGATGGAAAGCATTATCAAATATTGGCATGTTTGACATTTTTAAATATAATTTCCTTTGATTGACTTTGCCTGGGAAAATGCCCTTAAGTAGGATGAAAACACAAAGGTAGAAGGTGGAATTTGTTGCAGGGTAAAGTCAGGGTAGAGCTGGGGAAAGGAGACCACAAGTTCTGAGAGTGCACTGAGAACTCTCAGGGTTACAGCACCCCCTGGCCACGTGCACTCACGTGCAGCTGAGTGGGGGAGAGAGATAAGCCTTCCCCAAAAGCAAGGGTGGGGTCCGTGGTCTAGTTCTATTTGTGCCACAAAGTCATTATTCTTCATTAATAAAGTCATCCAACCTATTTCATATTGGAAGATCAAATTATAAGAAAAATAAAACATGATATAATTTAAAAAGTACTCATTTGGGAGATAGATAAAGGGATCAGAACATTGGTCTTTTCCACACAAACACACACTACTCCACAGCTGATTCTTTCACAGGGGGCCCTGTAAGCATTAGGAAGAACTCTCATTGAGGACCAAGTTTCAGAGTAGCTCTGTAACTCCACATTGTTCCAAGCACACACACACACACACACACACACACACTCCCTCAAAGTGGGAGAAGTTTCATTCAAACAGTGTAACAGCAACTGAAAGGCAAACAATCACAATGCTGGGGTCTGCTCTGGCATAGGCTTCCAAAGAGATGTCCCTCTGGACAAACTGGGCTTGGCTTTCTTGGCTTCAGTCTGCAGGGCTGTCTCCTGTTGGACAAGTATGTTTCTGGCAAGAGAGGATTGATTTCAGCCACACACCTAGAGACTTAGAGCTTCAAGCAAGAGAACAGAACTGAATCAATATCTCTCAAATTGCCCTTGAACCAAAAATAACTCCTCCTAAACTTGATTGACATATTAATACATTAAGAGTCTCCACATTAGAATACAAACCTCATGAGAGCATGGGGCTTGTCCACCTGGGCTGTTGTTGTATATCACAGATTGAGCATAGGGCCAGCATACTGAAAGTGTTCATTACATGCTTATTAAATTAATGCATTAAATGCTAAGGGTATTTACTCAAACTAAAATTCTCCTTATGGCACATTGAATTTTAATAAGTAAATTTTTTCTTCTATAGGCAGCCAGGCTTCTCTCTCTCTCCATCTTGAATACACACAAAATAGCATTATTATATATAAATATTTCCTATACTCAAATGCCAGAAATTAAAATTTTCTGAACATTTTTGCCTTCTGATCTGCATAAGGAAGTGGGTTCTAGTATCTTCAGAGTAATACAATTAATAAACCACTGATTAGAGAGCATCCCGTGCTTGGTTACAACTCAACTAGAATAGGAAAACTTCTTTAGGACACATCCGCTATAAGGGATTTGTTGGTGCTACAGACACTGCAGACGCTAATGAGTATTCTCTAGCACCCCTTGCATTATCCTGGATAGAGCTGAAGCCCATTCTACTAAGTGAAGTTATAAAAATGGAAAAACAAGCACCACATGTACTTACCATCAAATTGGTATTAACTGATCAACACTTAAGTGCACATATATTAGTAACATTCATCAGGTGTCAGGCAGGCGGGTGCGGGGAGTAGGGGGATGGGCATATTCACACCTCATGAGTGCGGTGCTGATGCTCACCATCTGGGGGATGGACACACTTGAAGCTCTGACTCAGGTGGGGCAAAGGCAATATATGTAACCTAAACATTTGTACCCCTGTAATATGCTGAAAGAAAAAAAAAATTTAAAAACCAATGTCTGAATCTCTCTCCATGATGTAGAGGAAAGGCTCAAAGAACACCTTTAACAAACATAGTTACTTCAAAGTCAGTAGTCAACAGAAACTCTGTACTCAGTCCCATACTACTTAAAACATTTTCAACATACTTAGATGTATATCTTTAGGCCAATTTCTCTAAATGTTTAGAAATTGCAATAAAATAAATTTTACAGATATCAGTCCATTTAAAAATATGGAAATTATCTAAGTTTAAGTTTCTATTTAGACTAACAAATTAAACTTGGCCTCCTGTTGTCACTAGGTTAAGAAATCATAAAAAGGGTTATTTCTTTTTTCTTCCTCAAACATGTATGATTGACTTGACATAAATAATTTAGCTACAAAGTGAACTAAATATTATTAGTATATTTATCAACTAACAATATAAATGATCAGGAGAAGAAATAATGTGTCGAATTGAATAATATAAATTGCAAGTAAATCAATAGTTATATTAATTAATTTGAGAATTTGAGAAGCAGCCACAAGCCAAGCATTATGCTAGGTACTGAACATAAAGTATAGAGAGTCAAAGAGATGTGGTTCCTGCCTCATGCATCTGGTGGTAGAGATAGAAGTCAATAAAATAATTGCATAAATATAAAATTTTGAAATGTGATAAATGCTCTGAGGGAAAGTATAGTTTGTTCAGACAATATACAATGGGGGTCCTGATCTTGTCTGGGGGGGATACAAGAGAGATAGTCCTGATGCATGGATGTCTGGAAGAAAGAAGTAACCAGGTAGGCGGGGAAGATAGGGGAGGGAAGCACAATACAAGCCAGTGCCATGGCAGGAGGCAGCTCCTGCTTTCCATGAAGATACAGGATTGGCTAATGCTGTCTGAGCAGAGAGAATGAGGCCCAAAACAGTGTATGGTGTGGCTAATAGGCTGGCTGGTCACACAGGGTCCTAAGGCCCTGATGGAGATTTTGGTCTTTGTTCTCAGAACAATGGGAAGACTTGGAAGGTTTTTAAGCATAAATAAGTTGATTGTGAAAAGTGGACTCTGCTTGCAACATGGCTTTTCTCTAGTCCAGATAAATTGCTATGGTAGTTTGGACTAGAGTGGGGATGGTGATGCTACAGAGGAAAAGGACATGGATTTGAGCAGCATTCAGTACATAAAAGTAATAGGGTTTGGCCATAAATTAAAAGTGGGGGATAAAAGAAGGCAGAACTAAGGTACCCTCAAAAATGAAAAAGGCTAAAGAACTCTGAAGTACTGTTATGGGTCAACTTGTGTCCTTCCAAAAAGATATATTGGAGTCCTAACTCCCAGTACCTTAGAATATGACCTTCTTTGGAGACAGGGTCATTCCAGAGGTAATCATATTGCAATGAGGCCATTAGGGTGGGCCCTGGTCCAATATGACTGACTGGAGAGTGAGAGACAGGCATGGTAGCAAGGCTCATAAAGAGACACAGGGAGAAGACAGACATCTACAAGCCAAGGAGACAACCCCAGAACAGATCTTTCCCCCACAACTCAGAGGAAACCAGATGTGCTAGTGCCTTGATATGGGACTTCAAGCCTCTGGGACTGTGAGCTAAATTTCTGTTATATAAGCCATTCCATTTGCGGTACTTTGTTAAGGCCACCATAGCAAACTAACACAGGCACGTGTAGCCTAAGTGAGTTATTCTTTTCACAATAAACACAAGCTTAAGAGATCATAAACAGAGTTCCTGTGTACCATTCACCCAGTTAATCTTCATGTTAATGTCTTCCATAGCCAAGGCACAACAGTCAAAAACTAAGAAATCAACACTGGAATATTACCATTGGCTAAAATGCTATCTTTATTCGGATTTCATCAGTTTTCCACTAATGTCTTTTTTCTGTTCCAGGATCCAATTCAAGATGCCACATTGCCTTCAGTCCTCATGTCACCTTAGTCTCCTACTTGTGATGTTTTCTCAGTCTTTCATTGATTTTCATGACCTTGACAATTTTGAAGACAGCTGGTCAGGTATTTTGTTGAACATCCTCAGATTGGCTTGCTTGATACTTTTCTTTATGATTATACTGGGGTTCTAGGTTTAGGGAAGAGTACCAGACAGTCAGCTTGCCCTCCTTCTCATATCCTATCAGGATATCATGGAAATGATGTACCCTGGTTATATGATATCAAAATGGCTTTTCACTGGGGACATCCATTGTGATAACCTGGTTAGGATAGTGTTTGCTAGATTTATCCACTGTAAAGTTAGTAAGTTTTCCTCTCTATACTCATTTCTATTATTTAGAAGTTAGTTTCTGTGTCATACACATATTTAAGGTAAGGAGAAATTTAGATTTTATTTTTAAAGGCTAGAAGAAAATATTCCTCAGTGCATCTCTGTTTTTTGAAGTTTTATTCATTTTTTTTTAAGTACTGGCTTGACCCACTCATCAACAGTGCATTAAAATAGCAAACAATGTTATCCGGCCAGTGTTGCTTTTACATTGCAAGAAAATTACTAACGACTGAAAGGCAATGTAGAAATTAAAAGGCAGAGTAGATCAACTGAAGACACTGGATAGATTAACTACATAAAAATATTTACAAATAATGCCTATGACTTAGCAGATAAAGGTCAGCATATGGTCTTGGATGGCCGCACCTTCAAAATCAGGTCAGGTAATTTGCTAATCATGATAGTCTTGGCTAGGTAAGACGTAATTACTAAGGGTGTTTAAGGAAGTGTTTGAGAGAAAGAGACATGAGACCCACTAATTTAGCTGGATAAGGAGGTGTCCATCAGAGTTCACCTCACACAAAGATTGGACTGTACTTCTCATCCTGTCAAGAGCGATTTGCAACAGTTACTCTAACTGCCAAAATCACCTAGGGGTCCAGCACAGGATGGAGCCTTAGACATCGTTCATTACCAACATTTTATGGTGTAAACAGGAAATCGAGGCCCAAAAAACTTACTGACATTCTCAAGTTTACAGAAAAATGTACTGGCCCAGAAGAGACTGGAGTGAAGATTCCTGACTTTTCTCAAGTGTTTTTCCAGCTATCTCCTTTTCTCTTTTATTTTAGACTCTAGCCTGAAGCCGGCAACAAGATCTAGAAGGCTGTACAGCACCTGGTTGACAAGAGCTATGCAAGCCAGGTGACTGTAGCCTTAAATGATGATGATAATATACATATAAAATCCAATCTGCCTTCAGTTTTAATTAAACTCTTTGTATTCATACAGATTGCAGAAATCTGTTACAAGATGCCTCACAATTATAGAATTTAGCTTTATCTTAGGTCAAAACTTGTTCCTACAAATGTAACGATTCAAAAGATAAGGAGCACTAGAAGCTAAACAATATATAATCTACCCAGTATACACTTTGTTCTTATTTTTCAACACCAACAATATAAATAAGATTGCCCATAGAAACACAAATGATATCAACTATCTTTCTCTTACAGTTTTACATTATTTTTCAACACTGGATCACTGAAGAAAGTCCTTTCCACGTGAGAACTCTTGAAATAGCTACTTTAACTTAATCATTTTTACTTTTTAAAATGAAAATAGGAGCAAGCACAATAAATAGCTCATATTAGGTAACAAAAAATAGTTGTATTGTTTGTCAAAAATGATGACACATATAATAACTAAATAGTCCCAAAAATTTGGGTGCACACTCTTTAAACTAAATCAATTCATATTGCACATCTTTTACTCTGGTAAACATGGCCATATTTTCAGCTTAAAACACTTCCTGAATGTCAGACATTAGCATATGTTGGGACATGTAGTGGTACACTGAATGAGTTAGACTTTTATAACTCTATGTGTGCATGCATTCATGTCGTTGATGAAGGAAATTTACACAATGAAGAAATAATTCCTGGCCAGTCTCAGTGGCTCACGCCTGTAATCCTATCACTCTAGGAGGCTGAAGCAGAAGGATCACTTAAGCTCAGGAGTTTGAGACCAGTCTGAGCAAGAGTGAGACCCCATCTCTCCCCAAAAGAGAAAGATTCGTTGGGCATGGTGGCATGTGCCTGTAGTCCCAGCTATTCAGGATGCTGAGGCAGGAGGATCACTTGACCCCAGGAGTTTGAGGTTGCAGTGAGCTATAATGATGTTACTGCACTCTACCCAGGCAACAAAGTGAGACTCTGTCTCAAAAAAAAAAAAAAAAAAAAAACAAAAAGAAAAGAAAGAAAGAAGCAATTCCCCCAATACCCCCTTCTTGCCAGTAATCAGCTTGATGTGGAATACACTTTCCTTCTTCCTACCTTCCTTCCTCCTCCTCCTCCCTCATCTCCTCCACTGGCATCTTCCCAATCATCACCACATGCATTATCACTTCCTTCAGCATATCCTCTTCTCTCTATATATCCTTCAGCATATTATGTTCTGCTATTATTCCTCCTCCTTCTCTCCCTTCTGAGAAACCTGCATAAGAGCAATTCCAAATAATTCAGTAGTGGAGTGAGAGGACAAATTGAATGATTCTTCTCTCCCTGAATAGCCTATGAAGAGTTTGGCATCTGGAACATTCTACCAGCAGCTCTGGAGCTGTTTTTACAATACCCTCTAAATGGGAAATGGCAATCCTTCATGTTCTCATTCAAGTTTTTTTTTTTTTAGGTTATCTTTAGGCTTCTTTTTCCTTTTTATTCTTAAGCTTACTTACCTAGAAGCACACTTTTGAAGTGGACTGTTATTTGTAGAAATTCTTAAAATCATGTAATACTTGTTGCCAAGGTAACAAGATATGGGGCAGATGAAGTGAACAGAGACCATCGATTATTTTCAAATTCTAAAGTTGTATGAATAGTGTGCAATAATGCAGCACTAATTAAAGTATGTAAAGGCCTTGGCCCACATCTAAGGCTACTCAAATGTTTCCTCAGACACGAAGATATTTAGCAATCACTAGCAGATCATTTTTCAGTACTCTGACTTAAATCAATTTTGCTTCTCCCACTTACTTATCTACAGCTTGTTATATGATCTCTACAAGCTTTCCCTAAGACCTTGCCCACTTTTACTGGTTTTCCCTTTTAGCTACATTGTGGTCGAGCCACTCAATACTGGTTGTATCAATCATAGAGAATAACATATTAATAATACTCATATTTATATTGCAGAGCATACCTAAGGCTGGTATATAGGTATCCAGAAGCCACAGGTTATAAAATAAACAAGCTGGATCTGATATTCAGTTTATCTCAGTGTGAACAACACACGCAGGCATGCCAAAGTTGCAGCTTTTCATCTACCACAAAGTTTAAACCATGACTAAAATATTATTGTTTTATTATTTTGTCATAATTATACTATACAATGAACATATATATATACATATACACACATATACATATACACATATACATACACATATATACACATATATACATATATATATATACATATACACACATATACATATACACACACATATATATATATAAAATTTCTAGTATACTTCAGAAGTGAGAATCAATCCCACTACTTGGTATTTACTCAAAAGAAAAAAAAAGTCATTTTATCAAAAAGGCACTTTCACTTGAATGTTTATTGCAGTACAGTTCACAATTGCAAAGATGTGGAATCAATCCAAGCGCCCATCGATTCATGAGTGGATCAATAAAATGTGGTATATGTACACCGTGGAGTTCTACTCAGCCATAAAAAATGAATTAATACCTTTTGCAATAATCTGGATGACACTGGAGACCATTCTCCTAAGATGAAGTATTGAAGAATGGAAATACAAACACCATGTGTACTCACTATTAAATTGGAATTAACCTATCAACACTCATGTGCATAGATAGAAGTAAAACTCAATGGAAATCATACAGGTGGGAGGGAAAAGGAGGGGATGGGTAAAATCATGGGGAAAAGGAAGGGATGGGTATATAATGTACACTATCTGGGTGATGGGCACACTTCTATCTTTGACTGAAGCAGTACAAAAGCAATCCATGTAACCAAAACATTTGCACCCTGTAATATTCTGAAATTTAAAAAAAGGAAATGAGAATCAATCAAATTTCCTGATGTTGGCAAAATGTGATATTTAGGAACATTTAGATTGTAATGATAAATTATTGCACATTTGAACAACTGGGTTCCAACTGTTCTAATGAATTTATAACAGATAAATAGAATTACACATGTATTATTGTCATGATTATGACTACTTTACTGAATACATCATTATCAAATAACCTCATGGTACACTCATGAAGACTAAAATCTTACGCCTCTGCAATTTCAAAGCATATACAAAATTATGGATTTAGAAATTTAAAAGATTGATATCAAGTAGTGTTTGTATATATTTGTAGCACATTTGTCCCAGATTGGCAACAAAAGAGAATATATATGTTCATTCAAATAAATGATTCAAATTCTAATAAGTAAAGATATAAAGGAAGAATGGCAATCACTTTATCTGACACAAACATGTTTCTGTTTGCAATTTATTAACTAAGTCAAGGGCTTGAGTATCTAGTGCTCCAATGTAGAAGAGGGTGACATCGGGTAGATGTGACCTAGACATGCTCCATGCACTGAAGGAACGTTCAAGTGCACACTGACTCTCCTGTGAGTTCACCTAGTCAAAGATCCCTCTGATTAACAGAATTGCCCTCTGACACAAGCCAGAAGGGGGTCCTTGTAGTCTCCTCTCAATAAGCAGAGCAGCCAGGGTTTCTTTGCTCAGACTGTACAACTTCAAGATTCATGTTAAGGGGAAACTGCAGTATGAGCATTGTGCAAATTTGCATGGAGGACAGAGTGATAAAAGGAATTCAGTGAGTAGAGGCAAGGGCTGGGTAAGAAGAAGTCTGTAATCTTTGTTGTGTCCCTAACTGAAGAGAAAAACATATTTCTGTAAGAAATTTAGAATAAAAAACCTACACACACCTCAGATATGTGATGGGAGTAGTAAAAAAGAGCTACGAGCTAAGAGTTATGGGGGCTGTCAGGTTTTAGCCTTGATTTGACTAGCAAATTTGCTAAAAAAAAAACAAAAAAAACAACAAAAAACAAAAAAAAAAACATGCAATGATATTACCTCCCTGTGCGTCAGTTGTCTCATCTGAAAAATGAAGAGGTTTGAGCTCTTTGCTATTTGAGGCTGCTTTGGAGTCTACCATTCTAAAACAAAAGTATCAGGAAATACTTGAAGGCTACTACTAATATTATCTTTGCTCCCTTCTTTCACCAGAAGGGCCTGTGGTTCCTTGCTCACGAAGAGCTGCCAAATGAACGAGTAAGACTCAAACTTCCTACAAAGCCATATCACAGGACTTTCCATAAAGTATGGGCTCCACCTTCTTTTCCTTTTACTGTCCCTAACTTTGAAGGCAACTTTTCCTCATTCTGTCCTCTCCATATATTTCATATCCTTTATCTTTTCCTGTGAAGAAACATGAGTTTCTTCAAAGTTCAATGAAGAGATTGCCTTTCCCATTATATATATATATATATATATATATATATATATATATATATGCCAGTGCTTAAGATCTGTAGAATCTCCTTAAGAGTGCTCCTCTGTCCTTGTTTAAAATACCTTCAAGTCTCCTCAGGTGGTCCTGAGGCCACTTAACTTTGTAGGCAGGAAACTTGTAGTCTAGAAGGGCAGCTGCTCAAAACCTGACATAGCTTGGGAATTAAAGAGCAAAAGTTAAATGTCAGAGTTAGCTGATTTCAGTAGCCTCTAAGAGCCTGCATCTATCTGGGACTGCTGACAAAACTTCATCAGACACATATGGGGCCTTTAAAAATATCTCATAATCTGGCTTTTGTCAGGGAAGGCAAAAATCATCTATTAATAGATGTACCCATCTATTAATCAATCCTTAAAAATTCAGTCACTTACAGAGGTTAGAGATCCCCCCTGCCTGTCCCCCGAATGAGTGTCTCATTGGCTGGAGTTAGAAGACATGGTTTATTGCAAAAAGTGCCCATTACAATGTTTTCCCGATTAGATCTCAGGACTAATACTCAGTGGTGTCTGCCTCTAATAATGATCCTCCTATCCCCTGGGTGGTGGAGGAGGGAGCATAGGTGAGGAATGGGTGTACATTCTGGTTATGCCCTAGAACCAATAGAACATCATGAATTTGGCATTTATTGAAGGCCCCAAATCACACTGAGTCTCCTCTCTCATTCATCCTGTCCCTGGAAGAAAAGGAACTTCATGCTGTGATCATGGAGAAATAGGCAGAACTTTCAAAATCAGAAGTTGTTTTCCTTGCCTGTAATTTTCTACTTTGCTTTTTACTGTTAATGCAGTAATTAATAATAGCACTTGCATTTGAATGAGATTTCTATCCCTCCCTCTCCATTGTTGACATTGGCTTTGCCATTTGATAGTCTTTCCTACTTGTGAGGGGGAAGAATTATACTGCAAGTTGCCATGGCTTAAAAGGAAAGGAAAAGATAAATAAGGACAGGGAAAAAGGCAAAGCAAGAATAAAAAAAATCAAGCCTCAAGACTAAAATAAGTTTGTTTTAACTAAGGATTATTTAATCTATAATACTACAGTTTCTTGACTTATCTGAATTTATTATTTAAGCTCCAATAGATGTATATAAATCACTTGCCTCTGAAAACATAGTTTATTTCCCCAAATTGCAAATTCTGCTCACTGTAAAAGGACATTCAAGGGCATGCGGTGTGAATTTTAAGAGAAACACTCGTTACAGATAGCTTATGATCAAATATCAATATAGAGCCGAACTAAATAATTTTATTGCTGTTAACCTTTTATGTGGTTCTTATGCATTGTCTGTAACATAATTTTATTTGATTTTTAAGGCAACCTTATGAGGACATACTATTACTTTCAGGATTTTACAGGTGATGAAACTAAAATTCAAGCAGTTTATGTAGCCTTTGCAAGGCCACACAGCAGAGTTGGAACTAACTACTTAGCCTGCGTGACACAGACGCCGGTGCTCTCAAGGACTCTATTCCATCGTGAAAGACAGGAATGTGGGATTTTCTGTGACGGATGATTTGTGCAATGTGTGGTCAAGAGATGGTAACTGTGCGAGAAGTCAGAAAATATGAACGTAAGTGTTGGTTTCCAGTGTGTGCTCATTATAGAACCTTCACTAGATCTTCAGTTTCCCTGTCTGTGAAGTGGGCATAACTTTGGCCTGCCCAACTGCCGAGTTATTGGGAAGGCCAAATGAGATAAACAAGACCCAAGGGAGAGAAAAAAAAAAAACAGAAATCTTGGTGGGCTCCACATGGCAGATAGAGCTCAGGGAGAACAAACATACTCCAGAAGTAGAATCTATGTCATAAATCTATGGGAGTCAAGCTTTACCAGGCAAGAGAGAGAACCAAGTCTAAAGGGGCAGAAAATTATCTGAGATGCTCTGGACTCAGTATATGTTTCCTAGGATACAGAAAAATATAAATCTGACGGTCTGTCAAATCTCACATAGTAACAGGTAACATCCCTCAGTGTCTGTGGGAGATTTGTCTAGGATCACACAGATACCAAAATTTGTGGCGTCCCTTATATAAAATGGCATAGTATTTGCATATACCATATGCATATCCTCCCATATACTTTTAAATCATCTTTAGTTGCTTATAAGGCCTAATACAATGTAACCACTACAGAAATAGTTGTTATACTATATTTTAAAATTTGTATTATTTTTTATTATTGTATTGTTATTTTTATTGATTTTTTTCCCTGAATATTTTCGATCCACGGTTGGTTAAATGTGGAGGGCCGACTGTACTGAAGGCAAATGAAAAAGTGAAGTCACTGTGGGATGTGATTTGCAATAAGAGCGTAGCCCAAGTCTCATTCCTGAATAGGAAGGTTTTACATGCCTCACTGGGGATGTCATTAATTTTCTGCTCTTAAACATTAGTTTATAATTGTCACCTCCATGTCTGTACCTACTGTCTCCTTAATTCCTTGTGATTTAGAATTTGTTCCCAACAGAATGGAATCTTGCTTTGCTTCCCATTTCTTAAACTCCTCCATCTCTGAAAACTTTACTTTTTCTTCCTCCTAACCTTTGAGGGAGGGTGTAACACAGAAGCACTTGTTGGCTCCCTGCTCTTTGCTCTATACATATTCAACTTTCAATATATCATCTCTTTTCCAAACTTATTTTTTCTGAGCATTGGTGCTGCCTTTTCCCCAGTCTTCTATCCATATTCTGTTATTATTTATAGCTTATCCTGTAAAATTGTCTCCCTTCACCTGTGAAATATCGTTGCTTTTTGGCTTTTTTTCATATTTTCAGTTATGCCACTATTTTCCTAATCAGCAAGGGTCAAACCCTATGAGTTAATCATACCAAAAAAATTAGCCCCTTTGACACGATTATGAGAATTGTGTTGAGAATTATGTTGCAGTCAGATCACTCTCACATATAACCTGTGCATCATAATTACCCCTTCTCTTTGACCCCATGATGTATATTCATTGTCAGAGCTGCTCCATTATTTCTGTACAATATTACTTCCATCCACCCATCTACTCATTCTTACCTTCCTTTCTCATTGCCACCACACTAATTTAGGTCCTACAACTTTTTATCTTTGGATAATTGACAAACTTTTCTAGTTAAATTCATTGTCTCTGATCTTTAGTATTTCTTACGCATGATTTGCATGCTGATGGATTAATATTTCTAAATGGCTTTTAAAGCAAATCACTCCCCTAACAAATAATACTTTTACTGGATTCCCATTCTAAGAAGACACACCTCTCATAGATATTTTAAGTATGCATATTATATTTTTCAACATTTTGTTTCATTATATCCCTATCAAAACCCTTCAGAGCTCTCAAAATTTCTTTTTTCACTGTATTTACACATGCTTTGTGCTTTTCTGCCTTTGTGCTGTCCATCTCATAGTCTGTTCTACTATTCCTTTTGTGTTCCTATAACCTTTTATTAACTTTAAGGCAATATGCCTCTTATAAACCTTAAGCCTTGTGATGATTACCTTCCATTTACTCATATATAACTGTATGCTACATATATTCTATGTGTGTCTAAATTGATGTGTAATGTATAAGAGTGAATGCATATTATTAAACAAGAATAATTTGTCCCCAAGAACCCTGTAATGATGTAAATTTAGGTCCTTGGAGCCTCATCTTGTAGCTCACTCTCAACTTCAGAAAACACATAGACATTTCATCATGACCTGAAGGTCAACCTACTCAGGTTCATGGACAATAGTCCTATGTAAACAAATTCAAATGTCTCATCTTATCTTCTTACCCATCCATCAAGCTAAGAATTTCTAAGCTGTCACAGATGCTCCCTATGGTCACCTCCCATGTCTAGTGTTGCTAACCTTGGCAGCAATAGCCTCTCCTCTTTTCACCTGGCGAGAGAAATGCTGGTGGTAGATCATAACCTCGAGGCAGCAGAAAGACAGCATTGGACTTCAACCTGCCACCTTTGAGAAGCAACTACAGAGCTGTTTGCTGAGCAAGGCACCTGCTGTTGGACAGGTGCCCAGTGCCAGGGAGTGTTTGTCAGCACATGAGGCAGAGCTCTGCCAGAAATCAGTGAGGCTCTGTGTTTCCATCCATAAGTTAAGTTGCAAATATAGCAGAAACAGGAACAAATATAGGACTAACTCTGTGTGTGGTTAAGGTTGGCTGTGGGATGAGAAGGAGAAAGACAATAAAGGACACAGCAGACTATGGAGAGGATAGACCTACACACTACAGTGGGAATCAGAAAACAGGAGTTTAAATGTTGGCTCTGCAATCATTTCACAAATGAGTTCCATTTCTTAGGTATCAAGTTTTCATCTGTTAAGAAAGGGGGGATTGGTTTAGATGACCTGGACCATCATCAGCATTTATCTGTCTGTGATTCTAGGAAAGAAAGTATCAGAGAAAAGAGAAGTGGAGAGAAAGAGTGCAGTTTTGACTGGTACTAGATAGATGTTTCCATCTATTCACTCCCACACTTTCTATACTAAAAAATTAATGAAGAACAATTACAGAAAATTTCCATTTCTGTTTCTTCATTCTTTGTCCCTTCCTTCCCCCCCTCCCTTTTTTTTTTCTCTCTTCGTTTGTCCTGTTTCTTTACAATATCAGTCTCAGCTGCCATCAGAAGCTCGCCAGGGCTTCTCTTGGGGCACAAGTCCTCCATGTCAAAGCAGAACAGAGGTGATCTTTCAGGGGCAGCCAGGAGCACGGCATGGCTAGAGTGAGGAGTAACAAGGGATGAGAACAGTGAATCAGGGCTCACTGATCAACACGAACCCAGCTCTCTTCAGATTTCTCAGTGACCCATGTTATTATTCTGCCACCAGCAGATGCTGAGTTGGGCCACTGGTAAAGTGTGACTAAGACACCTTCAATTTATCAGGAAAATAATGTAGCAGTCAGCCAGGCCTACACTGCTTGTACAGTCTCTCCTGATCACCTCCCCTGCATTAGAATTCAAGTTGAGATGGGTGACCTTGCGTAAGCCATGCATCTCAAAGATCCTCTGATCTTTTTCTCTGGATCAGAGGCGCTTAATCCCTAAACATGACACTTGAAAGGAAAGAAAATCCTAACCTCAGTTCATTAGCAAAACTTTGCTGCTTTCTCTCTCTTTTTCTGTGCACATTTTATCCAGGGTCTGCATCTACTTGTTTAAAGCACGTCTCTGTGAACAGGTCTTTCAGGATTCTGCTAAACTAAAGTAAAAATGATAGGAGATTTATATTTTAAGTAGGATTGTGTGAACCATTGCTGTGTATAACTTAAGGTTAATATTTAGGAAATGAGGATATCACCAGAGTTAATGAAGGTCACTGATCTTTATGACCCAGTGACTGCTATGAATCCTCACGTTCCCTCCTTCACCCAGCATGCAGTTTTTCTGTTGACAGAGAAGAGAAAGTGGGATACACACACACACACACACACACACACACACACACACACACACACACACACACATATATTCATTCCCCTGCACTCTTACACTCACCTTCAGGTAGAGACAGAAGACAGCGATGAATAGACGACAAAAAAAGAAGTTCGAATGGATCCTAAGAAAAGAGTTTGGGACATCTTGCAAACCAATTCAAGATATCTGGTCATGTTAGTCAAAGTTAAGCCTAGATCTTATTCTTTTTTTAATGCCTTTTCCATACTTCCCTTCCATGACTTCATAGCAAGGAGAAAAAAAAAATACATAGTTAAAAGGTAGTTAAATTATATATTAAATATTGTGCTCAGTGGCATTGTGCACCCGAGTGAATTATTTGCCTTGTTAATTTATCCTTTCTGTAAGACCAAGATATGGACATTTCAAGATGCCTGTAATAGGTAGTTGAAGAATGGGGAATGGAAGCATAAGCTTATTCAGATAATGAAGACAATAAAATTGGTGATTACATAGCAGATGCTAAAATTTATCACATATTTGCTACATGTCAGGCATTGTGCTAAATGTTTTGTAGGTATAGATCTAACAACCTTACAACACAGGTGCACACAAAAAAAGAGGTGATACTTGACTCTGAGACTAGGAAGCCCATGTTGACAAAGTGGGGCTTAGAAATATTTTCAAGGAGCTAAAATTGAGGAAATATGTTTTGCTAAGTACCCTGTGTTCTGGTCACAGGTTGATATAGTTGACTGTAGAGACATTATTTTGATTTTCTCAAACGGGGATGGTGGGGCCCCACCACACACTCAGTAAGGTCCACGGGCTATCTGCACAGCTTTTGCTCACACATGCACAAAGGGATTGCCTGACGTAGGTGAGCAAGGTTAAAAGGGAGACAGCATGGGAGTTGGAGGGGGCAAAAGGGAAATGAGTTGGCTGAGGAATGGGGAGAAAGAGTCTCTGATTCTCTATTTTAGCAAAAAGAACCAAAAACTCAGCTCAGTGACAGCTCTGTGCTGGGGTCCCCAGAACAGCCTTCACATTTCAAATTCCCTCATTCCCCAGGTCCCTGTATCAGCAAAAGATAGAGTATGGTCTGTGATCGCCAAGCAATCAGAAAACTGCCAAGTCAAGGAAACTTGGTGGAGTGAAATGATGTGGTAATTCCAGTTAGCTGAAGGATGAGACTCGGCTCACAGAGAGAGGGAGGAGTGAGCTGTGTACAGCTCTCTTCAACTGAAAGGTGTATTTACAAGTCTGAAACTAGCACCTTTCAACCGTGGGCCTCCTCCCACTCCTACTTCTGGAGCTATGAGTAGGGGAAACCCATACATTATGTCTCAGGCATGTGAGCTGACTGTGAAACAGGCAGGGCTGATTTATTTCTGTCATGTGGAACACAGATCTGTTGGCATCTGTCGTTCATTGCAAAAGCTGAGCTTTCAGCTGTTAAGGCTGCACCTCACAAAAGTTAGGCTAACTGCTTAGAGATGATTGTTTTTTAAAAGATAGGCTAGGTTGTGCGCTCCTCCTCCCATCTCCATTCAACTTGGCTATAACAATAGGTTCCTGTGACTCTGCTTGTATTGGTGTAACCCATTTGCTCAGAAATGTACAACAGCTTCCTTCCCACATCAAGTCTCTTCAGCATCCTCACACTAATCTGACTCTGTAGCTTCTCAATACTTCACCAAGCCCTCCACTCTAATTTCCCCATTCAATTCACTGTCCCTAAAATACACCGTGCTCATTCTCACTTCAGTATTCACGATATACCTGCTGCTTGGAACACCGTTATTTCCTCCCTCTTCCTTTCCAAGTCCGGCACAATTTTCTAGGCTTAGCTCAATTTCTACCTTCATGGATTTTCAATGTGATTCTTATTTTGATTTCTATCAACCATCATTAGGTCCCCATTTTATTATTTTCAATTATTTCATGAGGGATTTTGATTACTTATTTATATTTTATCTCATTCTAAAAAAGTAATTTGAGGTAGTTTCATGTCTTAGTCTTTCTTTAGCTGTTAAATGTTAAATTTCATGCAGGATACAAATAATGTCCGTATTTCATTGCTACCTTCAAAATCCTAGGCCAAAAGTCAGGGTTCATGAAGAGTACTAACTAGGCGAGAGTATAGGGTACCTGAGGTGAAGTGAGAACATTCTGGAGTCAACCTAAATGGCTTCAAAACTGACTCCGATGTTTTCCAATCACCTATGTAATCATGTTGCTGGGAGGGTTACATGAAATGGCACATCACACACTTAAAGTAGTACCAGGCACAAAGCAAGTGTTCAAGTGGCAGCTGTTGTAGTTTGTGCTGTTGTTATTATTACCTTTATTATTCTCATGTCCAGTAACAAATCTGGTCAGGTCATGAATGCACTCCAGACCTTTCTCCCATCTTAGATTCCTTCCTAATCCTTTCATGTACCATGGCTTCTCATGGCTGTTTGCTCTGAGAAACATTTTGCCATGGTCACTATACTGTCCAATCTTTTCCCATTCTCCTGTTATGGAAAATAGTTTCTTCTAGTAACTTATTTGAGGTTTTCCATCTTTATCCAAGGCAAAGAATCATTGGCACTAGAAAGGTGCTCTCTGATGTGGGGCAGAATGATTCAGCCAGGCTTTCCCAGGGCCTGGCTGGGTGAAGATGCTTCAAGCCACCTGATTTGGCTTCTCAAGACACTTGGTACCTGGAGAGAGGCACCCTGCAGGTAGACACGTGCATGCTGGATGGTGGAAAAGGCTGTCATCACAGCCAATGAACATCTTGGCATTCTGAATTATAACAAACTCAGAGGCAATCTCATACTGTCTGTAGTTTTCTCAAACATACCTATTAGGCCACCCATTTCTCCTCTGGATATATGAATTGCAGTTATTGCTTAGAAACCTTTCAAGGTTCCACTGTGAGCCAAGGCCTTGAGTGCCTTCCCGTCAGCCATCCTTTAAGTATCTGTCATCTGGCAAGGTGGTGTTTATCTAGTTACCCTGTTTCCAAGGTAGACACTGTGTATTTCTCCCTACCTGAGCAAGACTAAGCTCTGAAATATTAAATATCAACCATTCGACTTCCAACATGGCCACATACATACAGGGCCTTATATTATCATCACCACCCTATTACTCCAATCTTTGTCATTAGCTCATGCTCTACCTTTTCTTCCTTTTCCCTTTTCATTCAAGCTCTCATTCCCCTGTCAAACAGGTTCGAAAATATCCAAACTCTGAGCCCAGCTCCCCAGGAACACGTGAGCAGCAAGGCCATCTGGAAAGGCTAATTCCCTCCTTTCTCATTTGCTCTCACACACCCTCCCTCGGCCACACTCTACCCCCAGTAGATTGTGTTGGAGGCCTGAAACAATCCTGGCAAGGTCACACTGTTTGATTCTGCTGTCAGTTTAAATTATGTCTCAGCTTTTATATCTAAATCAAAATACAAGAGAATAAAGAGAGAGAGGGAGAGGGACAGCAAAGAGACATGGCAACTTCCTACAGTGAGTGGAACAATGACATTTCAATTGGCCAATTGATCTGTTCCCTTGACAGCTGCCCCTCCTCACTCACCCCAAGTCATTATTTAACATATACAAACTCTGAGCCCACTGGAGCCATCTGTGGATGGAATGTACACCTCCTTCTGGAAAGTAGGAGAATAAAATATTTTCGATAATAAGAAAAAAAAAACCCACATTATTTTAACATGATCATTCTTATTTGCTTGATTATTTATAATAAAATTAAGCTCCTTATTCTCACAACTCCTTACTGCAGTGAATGTCAATTTCCAATGTTCTTACAGAACATAGGGTAGACTACAGTGTGTTAATCTATAGTTTTTTCAGTTTAGCAATTTCCAAGACAAGATTTTAAAATGATATTCCACTATTGGGCTATGTCTAAATAACATTTTCATGAAGCCAAGGATAAGAAATGCCTATTTAGTGCCCATGGCAGTTCTCTGTTGGTCCTAACATTTATATGCCCCTATCTAACAAAAGGGCGATTCTTTGTACATTACAGTGAGTTGACTTGGAGCCTTTAACTGAAGGGTGAGTATACAGGTTTCCTAAGACATGTGTCTGTTAGTCTTTTATAACTTCAAAATATGATTATGAGAGAAATTGACAGAATTAGAGGGAAAACTGTAACGTACTATACAGAGTGACATACCACCCCATTTAAACATGGCATGGATACATATTTTATTGATGATATCATGTCATTAAAAGTATTACTTTTTCTCATTAATTCTGGGATTGCCCCCACATTAGAATAAATAGTTCACTAGGTTTGTATTATTTCCTGAGTATATTTTGTATTGGGGAATGTTTTTAAGTCCTTTTTTGTTGGCTCTTTCGTTGTTGAACCTGAAGTGGCGTTTGCTTTTTTTTTCTTATTCAGCCATGACATGAACCTACATTTCTAAAAGAGTATTTACTTTGAGATAAGTAAGCAAATATTAAATGATATTGAATATTTTGAAATAACTTATTATTAAAAATTTTTAAAGTCAGAAGTCCCAATTCCATTTCCACTCTACTACTGTGTGATTATTAATTGATTAAATTTCCCTGAGCCTCAGTTGTTAGCTTTGTTTTTTCCATCTGTAAAATGGAGTCACTACTTGACAGTTACTTCTCAGCGTTTTCATGAAGGACAAATGTGCGATAATATGGCATTTTTTAAATTGTAAGGCATTATATTATTCTAACATGTCATAAAGCTCTAATAATGACTTTGACTTTGTTAGCATCAGGTACTGACCATCTACACTAATAGAGATCTTTGGTCTCAAATTCTACAAAGATAACTCTCTTCATTAGGTAGGGGGAAATAACTGAATATTTTAATGTAATAAACTCTTGAATTCCGTTCAATAAAATGGTCAGCAATTAGAAAGAGCCTGGTGGCACTGTAGAAATGGAACAGTTTGGTTGTTACTTTGAAAACCCCCTTTGGGGCAATAAGTTTACAAGTGGTTGGTTCTGACAATTCCCCATCAGAGCAGTAAAAACAGAAGAGTGTTGTTAATCTTGATTCCCCATGTGCCAATAGCAGGAGAAATGCTGACTTCACATCTGTACATCTACTCCCTCCATTTTGGGCTGTAGCAATGAAACAGTTACTTGCCAGATTGTGCACCAAACCTCTTAGGAGCACTATATGTTTCTTCTCTTTGTCTCACTGAGATTGGTCTATACTTAATGTTTATAATTATTAGGTGGCAAAATATAGATCTCTCTTAACTATATTAAATGCCATAATACTATGATATTGTTTCTCCATTAAAACGTAATCTTATATTTCTCTTTGGTTATTGCAATCGGTCATTACATTTGCTGATTTCAAATAGGTTTAGAGTAAAAGACTGTTTCACAAGTTGCTCATGTTGTTCAACTCAAAGCTGAACTAGAAAGAAGGAAAGGAACTCCATGAATTAAATAGATTTTACATGGAAGCTTAGTTGATGATTTACTTATTTATATAATGCATTTACTCTTTTATGCCTCATAAAAGAGGTTTTTTATGCAATTCAACATTCAAGGGCTTGATAAATTAATAGGCAACTATAGTTAATATTAGTTGATTGTACATTTCAAAATAGACAAGAATAATCCAAATATTGCTAGCATGAAGAAAATATAAATATTAGTGGTTATGGATATTATAATTACCCTGATTTGGTTATAGAAATGTATCAAATTATCACATGTACCCCCCAAATATATATATATATATCAATATATAATATGTATATTTATTTATTTTTATTTTATTTTATTTTATTTTTTTTGAGACAGAGTGTTGCTTTGTTGCCCAGGCTAGAGTGAGTGCCGTGGCGTCAGCCTAGCTCACAGCAACCTCAAACTCCTGGGCTCAAGCAATCCTGCTGCCTCAGCCTCCCGAGTAGCTGGGACTACAGGCAGGTGCCACCATGCCCGGCTAGTTTTTGTTTTCTATATATATTAGTTGGCCAATTAATTTCTTTCTATTTATAGTAGAGATGGGGTCTCGCTCTTGCTCAGGCTGGTCTCGAACTCCTGACCTCGAGCAATCCGCCCACCTCAGCCTCCCAGAGTGCTAGGATTACAGGCATGAGCCACCACGCCCAGACTATATTTATTAAAATAAATAATTAAATACATAAAATTTATAAAAAGCCTCAAAAAATTCAATATTCAAGGGTTGGCCAAGATGAAAAAAAAGTGATTGGGCCTTGTCTTCTTTCCCTAAACTCTCGCCCAACAGCTCCAACCGCTGCTAAATCCAAGGCAGGACTTAGAATAGGAAACTTGGTCACTCTGCAGAGGGCATTCTTATTTTGTTTGTTTTTGTTTTTAAGGTTTCTGTTTCTGTTTTGTTTTTGTTTGTGAACTTTCATTAATATGTCCTTCGCTGTGGTTTTGGGTCAGAGAGCACTACTGGAGATGCACAGTTTGGTGCCTGGCCTTTGGGATTGATGTAAATCCTTACTAATCCCAGATCCTCCAATAGGTTATAAAAATTCCAGTGGTGGTGGGTAGAGATGAGTCACTAGTGAATCTTTTATAGATGATATCCAGCTCCTTAGTGGAGATACGCTCAACCTTATTTAGCCCAGAGATAGGGGGAAATACCCCATTTTCTTTGACCACACCAATGAGTCCATCAGCTGTGGCATCACTCCGCAAAGTCACTCAGGCACTGTGGATCTTGTCTCCCATAAAGATGCTCTTTGCAGTCTCAGCATCTAGCCCCTTTTGAAGGCAGTGGCAGTGAGACCAATGTTTTCCCCAAGATTCACCTTAAAGCCTATGTTGAGGCTTTTGCTGTTCAAATAGATACCAACACCTTCTGCCTCATTTTCAATAATATTCTTGGGTTCCAAGGGTTTTAGCCAATTCAGAATAATGACGATCATGTTTCAGATAAGCTGCCTGCCTTTCCATTCTTGGTACTCTCCATAATACTTAGGAGATCTAGGTGCTGGGGTTGGTGCCTTTGTATCTGAAGATACTAACATGGTAGTCAAAGTGGCAACTGACAAACTGCCTCCTCCAGGTGTACTCCAACCAGGTTTCTGAGATATACTGACTTACCCACACATGGAAAAGCCACCAACCCCATATAAGCATCACCAGTCCTGCCACATCAAGACCTCCTGACTACCATCACCACATACTGAGGCGACGAGCTCTCATGAAGGGTTGGCAATGCAGGTGTAAGCTCTAAAGCAATGTGGCCTCTTTCTATAGAGGCAACGTCATTTTAGCTCAGATCTAGGCACTCCCAGGTAAGCAGCTATTCATCATGATGAATCTCAGTGGCCTTGATGGGGGAGGCCTTCCTTCACCTACATGAGACAGATCCTGCTCAGGGGGGCTTGGAGTTTGTATAGTTTCTTATTTAATTTTAAGGGCTCTATTTAAAAATGAATACAAATATTAGGCATAGAAAAATACAGAAGTCCTAACCAATTGCAGCTTAATTATTATGATTTTGCAAATTTGACAAAATCATGTAAGTATGAAAACACAATGCTGAGGCCCCTCCCAGGGCCTCGGCTCGGGCACCGTGCAGAAGAGGGGATGTGAAGCTTCAGCCTCATTAGCTTGAAGGCAAATCAGCCTTTATGCACCTCTTGAACTTAAACACTTTTGGGAAAAAAATGCAGAAATGATTTATCCAAACATCAAAATATATCAGATAAAAATCCAAGGGACCATACAAATCACATATTGAACTAAGACTCTCAGTATTTGATTAGACAGTTTTTTTAACTACGTATCTGTAATGATGTGCTGGCTGGGCTCTGCTTTGAAGAAGGTTCACAGATGAGTATAAGAATTGCCCTTTACCCATGAAAAATTCAGATTCAGAGTCTAGGGGTGGATTCAAGGATATTTCTAACTCAGAAGATGATCACGTATAGAGTTCTATTAAATTCATTCCTTTGACATAGGGCGATCTATGAAGACTTCTCTAAGAGGCATGCTTCTTGGTGGGGCTTCGATTATAAATGGTTCTTGCAAACACATGTGGGCAGAACAGCTTCTAGGTAGAATCTTGGAAAACCAAAGCTTTGAAGCAGAAGATGTGAAGCGTATTTGGGAAATATGCCAGTATGGCCAGAGTTTAAGACCCAAGGATGCAAAGCAAAGAGGGAAGAAGAGATACATTTGCAGTGGGAGATAAGAAAGGAAAGATTAATTAGTTTTGAACTTTGAAGAACTTTGATATGTCAACACAGAAATGTGGTTATTTTCTCTCCTGTGTGCCATCTGAAATCTGGAGAATTTGTTTGAAATAAGGAGTTGGCATGAACACAAGCACACTTTGGGTGGCATTTCTGGATGAGGGCGATATGGACAAGGGACTTGAACCTGTTGTAATGGTTCTGATGAGAGCTGTGAGGGCCTCTCTGAGAATATGACTGTGGGAATGGAAGGGAGAGGACACATGTGAGATGCAAAGAAGAACAGAGCTGAATGGAGAGACTAGTGAGGTGAGGAGATTCAGGCAGAGAGGGACATCTAAAAGAACACTAAACTTTAAAGAATATAAATCATGCTCTCAATTGAGATGGAAATTTCTAAAGTAGGAAGATGGGTGACAGGTGGAAGAGAAGGAAAATAGATGGGATTCATACGAGACACTCACAAGACATCCATGTATGGTTTCCCATCAGACATGTGGAGAGACCATTAGCTCCACCCTCAGCTGCAAAGATCACTACTCATTCTCTTCAGACTGAACTAGTTCGGATCCTTTCTTGAACTTGCAGGTTCTTGTCCTAACGTGGTTCACAACATTCTCTAATATTGGGCTGGCTTCTTCACTCCCTTGATACTCCTGCTCAGTTAACACCTTCCTCTTGGAATCCTCTCTGATTATGCCCAAAGTATTCCAATCACACACTTTGTATTATATTAAATTGCTTTGATATTCATGTCAACTTTATTACTGCTCTCACTTCCTTCCCTGCAGATTACTCTAAAACCCCTTTTAGGATAAAATATAAGCTTTTTAAAGAGCAGGTAGTCAGATTCAGTTTTACATAGTAGTATGGTTGCATAATAATCAATTCAGAGCTCTTTGCAAACAGAGGGTGCTTAAACTTAATCGCAATCATCAATATTATAGAAGATAATATTTATTGAGTACCTAGTTTGTTCCAATCACTGCTACATATATTAAATCTTACCCTATGGAAAGCCTATAAAATAAGCTTTTATTATTATTTAGATGAGGAAAATAAAGCAAAAAGAGATTAGAGACATTTTCCTCAAGACAACTTTAATAGGGTTGGGTTCCAACCCAAATCCATTCTTCTCTGAAGGTCACCAACATTTTCACTAGGATACAGGGATCATACATGTAATAATTTCCACTTAATCCTATACTGAGCACAATTAAATTATTTCCTAAAAATAGGAAGACACTTAATGATCTTACTGTGTCTCACTGTTGGACTAGACACAATAATTATTTTGCTTTGCGACTGTATTGAAATATTCATTTTTGGCATTAATTTAGAAATTAATAGAATTCTTTTTAACAGTATATTTTATATACTAGTTTTAAAATGAGTGAACATTACAGGAAGGTTATACCTAAATAATAAATGAAAATTTCCCAACTTATGTTACAAAATTCAATTTGTAATTTTGTTGTTTAAAAATTATAATGCATATTTCCCATTAAAATTATGTTGAAATAACTAATGTCTTCTTCTATATTGCTTTATTTTCACTTATGATTTGTCACATAACATTTATGACATATGTCATTGTTATTTATCCATGTCCCCCTTCTTTTTTCATTCTTTGCCTAAGGTAGACTGTAAGCTTTCTTCTGAAGGCAGATCATGTGTCTTGTTTTCATCCTTTTTATTTAAAAAAAAATTAGGGGTGCAAGTGTAGATGGATTCTTGTTATGTAGATGGATTGCATCATGCTGCATTCAGGGCTTTCAGTGTACACATCACCGAAATAGTGTACATTGTACCTGATAGACAGATAGAGGACACTCCTCTCCCACCCTCCTTCCTTCTTGGATTTCAATGTCCATTACACCACTTTATGATCATATGTATCCCTCATTTAGCTTCCACCTATAAGTGATAATATGTGGTATTTGTTTTTCTATTCATGAGATATTTCACTTAGGATAATAGTCTCCAGTTCCACCTAACTTGCTGCTCTCTCTCTCTCTCTCTCTCTCTCTCTCTCTCTCTATATATATATATATATATATATATATATATACATATATATATATAATTTCTTTTTATGGCTGAATAGTATTCCATGGTATCTATATACCATATTTTTTTTATCCATTCATCAGTTGTTGGGCACTTAGGTTGACTCCATATTTTTGCAATTGTGAATTGTGATACAATAAACATTCAGGTACAGATATCTTTTTGTACCTGATAACTTCTTTTCCTTTGGGTAGATACCTAGTAATGAGATTGCTGGGTTGAATGGTATCTCTACTTTTAGTTCTTTGAAGAAACTCTATACTGTTTCTATACTGTTTTCCATAGTGATTGTACTAGTTTATATTCCCACCAACAATGTGAAAGCATTCCTTTTTCGCCATATCCATGCCAACATCCATTGGTTTTTGACTTTTAATAATAGCCATTCTAACAGGGTTAAGGTAGTATCTCATTTTGGTTTTAATTTGGATTTCCCTGATAATAAATGATGTTGAAATTTTTTTCTATTTTTTTTTTGTCATTTGTTTATCTTCTTCTGGGAAATATCTGTTCTCGTCTTTTGCCCACTTTTGAAGTAACTATTTGGTTTTTTTCTTGCTGATTTGCTTGAGTTCTTTGTAGATTATGGGTACTAGCCCTTTGTTGGATGTATAGTTTACAAATATTTTCTCCCATTCTGTAGGCTCTCTACTCTGTTCATTATTTCCTTTGCTGTGCAGAAACTTTTTAGTTTAATTGAGTCTCATTTATTTATTTTTATTGCTGTTTTTGATTTTGAAGTCTCAGTCATAAATTCTTTGACTAGGCCAATGTCTACAAGAGTTTTTCCTATTCTTCATCTTAGTATGGAAACTCAATATATAGATCCTTACAATAAACTCCCATTCCTTCATTCATCCTTTCTCATACATTCTAGAACTTATAGCATGCCTACAATGTGCCAGACACTGGGACAGATGTTGAAGACACAGGTAAGTATAAGAGACATTGACTCTGCCCTTGTGGAGCATATAATCTGATGAGGAAGACAACAAACATTTACAAAACCATGTATTTTAAGATTGTTATATATGCTATAAAGAAAAGTTATGAGGACCATTGAAAGCATAAATACAAGAGACTTAATCAAGTCTGAATAGTTAGGATAGAACTAAAATAATTTCCCAATATGAGAAATAAGATATATTACAACCATAGATGTGCCTAATACAAATGATTTTTTTAAACAATAATTTGGTACAGTGGGATTTTAAGCAATATATGAACCAATAGTCATTTTTAATAATATTTCAATGAACCTTTTTTAAAGGTTCAAAATACAACATGGGTCCTTTCTGATTCTCCATCCTTGACAGCAAAAACAAGCATCCGCCTATTCCTGCTAGGACTTAGGCACAAAGAAAGGCAGATTTTCCCCTGTCACTGAGTATGATACTGCAGTTGTGGGGCCCAAGGAGGGGAATGATGATTTCCAAGGAAAAGTTTAAGGCCTGATCATAGTCTAGAAACCTTCTGGGGCATCTTTAATTTAGGATCTTTGGAAACTGGCAACAGAAAGGAAGACATATCACCGTACCATTGTGAAAATGGTTGATTGCTTTCTTACTCGCTTTCCATCTATCTCAGTGTTATGACAACTAATTCCATGGCTTTCACATAAGAACTGCCCAAAGGAAACTGTCAAGTCTTTTATTTTGACAATTGTCTCTTTGCGTCTATGTGAAAGCTAGAATGGATCTAGGGTCCCTTGTTATTTGTTGCCTCTGCCCATACAAAGTCACGTGATTAGATCATCCTGTACACTCAGGCATATCAAATGTTGCATAGTCACTGATTTCAGACACATTCTCAACAGCATAGTTAGATAATGCCCAGTGAAATAATTAGGGAGGTTGGCTTGATCACTTATGTTTGTGGAAGCCTCAAGTCCGAGTGAACAGCAAGACTATACTTAATTAGTAAATAAAAATCAAAATTGACAAAAACTGAATAAACTCTAAATATGTTTCTAACTTGAATAAGTCAAAATTAAAACTATTATCTTTAATCTGTAATCTTCATCCAATGTTGCTGATTTTATTCAAAATTCCTTTTTTCTCTTATAAAATAGCTGATTACATTTTTTCTTCCTTTGGTTACATGTTCCTTTATCTCCTCTCTCCATGGGTTATTCAACTTTTCAGTATTTTGAGAAATTACTGCAATTTTGATATTGATTTTGAAATCATGCATGCCCAAACTTTTCTTAGCCAAGCAGCCCAATGTCTTCTATCTTTGTTCTTCTTAATAGAGCATGCCCATCTAACACACACACACACACACACACACACACACACACACACACACAGGCTTTCTACATGAATGCCAGTGAATGGCCATGCCTACCACAATTCTCTACCCAAAGATTATAGAGTAAATGGTATCATGAGGGTGAACTAGGTATAAGTTATAAAGTTCTGAACCCAAAGAAAAATGTGATACAGCCTGTATCTGAAAGAAGTCGGACACCAGGTCCTTATTTTAGGAAAACAGATGGATCATTTATAGTGCTTACTTACTGCCTTGTACACATTTCTGTTAGCATTTTCTTTAAGGTGATGTCATTTTTGGTTTGTCTCCTCTTTACTGTCCTATGAGCTCTCTGAGGATGAGAATGGTTTCCCTCTGTATCCCTAGGACTTAACCGAATGGCTAGTTCTTAACAGGTACTTAATGCATACTTGTCAAGAAAAGAACGAAAATGAAAAAAAGGAAAGGGAAGGAGAAGAGAGAGGGGAGATAAGAGGAAAGGAAAGGAAGGGAAAGGAAAGGAAGGGAAGGGAAAGGAAAGTAAAGGAAAGGAAAGGAGAAAGGAAGGAGAAAGGAGAGAAAAGGAGAGGAAAGGAAAGAAAGGAAGGAAAGGAAAGGAAAGGAAAGGAAAGGAAAGGAAAGGAAAGGAAAGGAAAGGAAAGGAAAGGAAAGGAAAGGAAAGGAAAGGAAAGGAAAGGAAAGGAAAGGAAAGGAAAGGAAAGGAAAGGAAAGGAAAGGAAAGGAAAGGAAAGGAAGGGAAGGGAAGGGAAGGGAAGGGAAGGGAAGGGAAGGGAAGGGAAAGGAAAGGGAAGGGAAGGGAAAGGAAAGAAAGAAGCAACCTCAATAGTAAGCCAGGGTTAGGAGATTTGTGTCAATAATAGGCAACTTGAGCAACCTTTATCATAGATGTTATCTATTCCAGAATGGCTAGATTTATCTTCTAGCATTGTATTCTATGTGTGTGAGTGGGAATGTGCTTATGCATTTTGCATGGTATGTATGAATAGTATTATGTAAGTAAAAAGCAATAAATCCACAAAAATAGATGGCTACTTAAACAGTTTCTGATGCAATTTTTGCAATTAGTCAACATTTCAGATTTTTCCATGAAAGCTTGTAAGTACATAAATCCTGAAGACAATTATTTGTCAGAATTCAGATAATCTAAAAAGGAACTATTAAAGTTACAAGCAAGATGATGAAAAGGGAAAGAAACAGATGTTTATTACAGAATTTTACTATACAAGGCACTGGGCATAGTTACTTTACCTAAGTTCTCTAGTTCAGTCCTCACAACAACCTTATTAAGTTATTATCACTCTTTTCTAAATGAGGAAACTGGGGCTCTGCAAAATGAAACAAATTTGCCCAGTCCACAAAGCTAGTAAGTAACAGACCCACCAGTCTGATCTGGCTGTCTTTGACTCTAAAAAAAAAATGCTTTTTCACTATACAAAATTACATCTGATGATAAGAGAGAAGCTTCAAATTTTATTTATATTGCAAACCATGCCAAAAAATATTTTATATATTCACAATCAGTGCTCTCAGACATTTCTTTCAAAGTGTCCTAGAGGCAGAAGGGAGGAAATGCATACTTTTGGGGCTGGTTATAGGCACCTGATGCATCTGCTGTAGGGATAGTAATTCATTTAAATTCATGTGTTTCGACAACATTAATAGATAATTTAATTCTCTTACATAAGTGATTTATGTTTGTGTGTTTGTTTTATTGTAAAAATAACAACCCACCTCCTCAATATCAGTAAGTAAAATGGACAATCCAGCGATATGAAGCATGATTTTTCATGGTTCAGAGAAGCACCTTCACACTCTTGCTCATCACTAGGAATATTCACATCCCCAACAAGCAGTGGCAACTCAGATCTTTCTCGAGACATAGGGAGTTACAGTATTTTCTCACAGGCAAGCTGAGGAATGCTCCATATAGGGTTCTACTTTCTTACCAAAATCATTTTATTCAAGTGTCCAAAAGCGACATTAACTAGTTTCTTGAGCCTTAATAGATAAGGACACTTGACCTTCTTCTTCTCTTTTGCTCTCTCTCTAGTGAGAGACTTTTTTAAAGGAAAAGCTAAAATATATAATGAAAGATGGAATTTAACATTCCAGAAGTCCTAGAGATTTTTTTTAGAATATTAGAAATTAAGTTATCCCTTGTGTTCCTAGTCATCTAAACACGAAAGTCTTTGAAAATGTTATAATTGTATTTTTACCATAGATACAATATGTTCTTTCTTTCTTTCATTAATTCAGTAGATCACAAAGTCTTGGAGCTAGAAGAAATCTTATAGGTCATATATTCTAAACCGTCTTTCCACATTTGAGGGATTGGAGACCTAGTGAATGAAAATTACTAACCCCAAACCACAGAACTAATCCAGCCCTAGGACTCAAACCTCACACTTTCTAGCCTAGTCATCGTTCCATAGAAGTTACTTCCAATATTAGTAATAACTTGGCTTTATAAGAGAATATCTGACCCTGCATTTGAATTATATTTGGGCAGACAAAAATTTTGAATTATAACCAAAACTTTAGATTGTCAGCTGGGTAAGATTCTGCAAGACATCTGATTGCCATTGAGAGGCTAAGAGATGTGAAAGGGGCCAACATAGCTCAGAGATGCCTACTCTCATCATTATCAATGAGTTGGCATAGTTTGCAAATGGCAAATTCTGTTCATTGGAGTTAAACTTTGCAGTTTCATTGGCTAATGCAATTGCTTTCTGGTTCAATTTGTTAAAGAAAAGCCAAAGTGAAGTATACACAGTATCTATTTTGAAAGATTATGCCATGGAACTCAATAGTGCTAATTCAGTTCCAATTGTTGTTTGCCCTCAGGAACAGTTTGTAGTTTTCATTATTGGATGAAAATAAACAAGTAGTAAAGAATAGTGGGCTCTGAAGTTCAAATCTTCACTATGCTTACTACTCTCTGTTTAACCTTGCGCAGGCAGCCTGATACATTTTTGCCTCACCATTGAGAAGACTAAATCAGTTAGTACATGAAAGCCTTTGAAGCAGTTGCTGGTCCATGGTTCCAGTAACTGTTGATAAAGGAAGTGTTTTAGGGTCAAATGCTTGAGTGAGGGAAGGAAGGAGCTGTAGCACTTAGAACTAGGCTGGAGATAAGTCAGAGCTGTTTCAAGGTGCCTGTGATTTCCTGCTCTCTTTATAGGATGGCTCCTCAGCTTAGCTTAGCTCTACAAGTTACAGAAAGAATTGCATTTACATAAAACACCCAAATGGCCAAAAGGCTTCTTCCAAGATATCAAGAATTCATAGACATTTCCTACCTGAACTGTAGTTCTGCTCATTTAGCAAAGTACAATTGCAGGAGATTATCAGAGGCCTCTATACCTACAATATGCATTTCAGCAAAACCCTGAGGTTATACTGTAGTTTTTAAGTAAAGAGCTCTGAAGCTCTCCTAAGATGATTGTTCCAGTCTCCTTTTAATTGAATTAGTGAATTAATAGAATGAAACCATCATTTTCCAAAATGATCGCAACTCCTGGAATTCAGAATGATTTGTCCTTTATCTTGGACCTTTGGATTTTAGCAAATCAAAACTGGTGAGTGAAACCAAATTCTCTGTCTTCTCTTCTGAAAATGAAAGGGGAGAAAAAACATAAAACCAAACCAATATTAGATGTGTATTTACATACACTAATGGAAAATTTTGTAGCTATTAACTTATTATCATCTTCTTTCTTGGTTTCTCATAACTTTGATGAAATTATCGAAGTATATCCTTGCTAAGTTATTAAGCAGATACATTAAGAATAGATTCATAAAATGACTTGTTTAAATGAAAGAGTGCTAATGAAGAAAAAATTTCTCTAATAATTACTCAATTTTTTTCTGTTTTTCCTATTTTTACTGCATAATATTAAAATTAAGTTGAATATTATAAAGGTAATATATGCACATTGCTGAAAATCAAAGCATACAAAAAAGTAGATATTCAGTGGATTTTTAAAAAATAAATTGTTTCATAATTATGCTTACATTGCCTAGAATATAAGATACACTGTTTTCAAATGAACCCAAGGTCAGGTATAAAACTAATATTACACATAATATTGCTTCTGCTTTAACTGTTACCCATGAGTGTTTATTTATTTATTTATTTTTGGTATCCTTGAACATAATTCTTTCCACATTCACTACATTTCACTAGCTCATACCATTCTGTCTCTTGTCTTCTTAGAGTAAGACTCTATTAGCTGTGGTAAACAGCTATAGGGGTAAGTATTGTCCCTACATTTTTGAGGGGTGATGTTGGTGACAACTTAACTGAACAATTTAACTAAATCCCAAGAAGAGTCAGGGTAAAGAGTCCGTTAAGGAAGAGGCTTCTTGATGGATACTAAAGGAACTTGCAGACAACGGAGCAAGGTTGTCTGCAGGCAGAGAGAATGACCAAAATCCTAAGGATGCAAAACTCTCAAGGAGCTCGCTCTATGACAGTCTTGGCAGGGAGGCCACATAAATGGCTTATCTATTGAGTCATCTAAGATAAGGAGTAAATAAGAACAAGTAAATGAACAAGTATATTTTGAAACTTAGAACTTTCCAATGTGGGGAGAAGTAAGCACATCTTAGGAGTCCAGGTAGCCAAGCAGATTGCAAATTAAATAAAGTCAAAGAAGACCAATGATAACAAGTAGTCTAACAGGAAAGGAGGAAAACATGATTGTCACATCTGATCTAGGGAAGAAGCCACAGTCAGTGTATTAATGTTAGGCTTCCTATTATGTATGTGTTTGTGGTGATGAAATGAACAGAGGGTGAAGGACAGTGGCCTGGGGGAATTAAATTTGCACTATGTGTTTTCAGATCAGAAGCAATGGAGCCTTGAAATTTACTAGAAGGCATTGTGCCCATAGCTCAGACAGAGGCTCAGGCTTTGAGAATGGAAGTGTTACAGAAAGTGCTGGAAAGGAGGGTGGTGTCATTTGTAAGGAGCCATTTTCATTCTAAAAGGAAAGCTAAAATCACAACACTACTGATGATGGGATGCTGCCTGACATGTTCCACTGGGGACAATATTGAACAATAACTCAAAAGAGAATGAATATCTCTTATCTGTTAATGACTATCTATAAAGTATTATGTTTCAGCAAATAATATACATAGAAAATATGTACCTCCTTTCTAGTTTATAGGAACATTATGAATATCTGCTTGTTAAAACAGTGCTTTGAACTCCTGGTAAATAGAAACTCTATTAATATAATATGTAATTATTTATTTCCATGGGCCAGTACATCAGACAATGACTTTCAGATGCATTTTAAGCTGAATTTAATTATATTTTCTGAAACTTGGAAATAGTCTGCTTCTATTTGGGTAGATGCCAGGCAGTGTATCTAGCTGATATAGGCTGATTTATTCCAACCAGCTCTCCCAAGTTAGTATCAACTGGTTTATAAATACCACCTAATAGGCTTTTGCAGGTTTCTCAGAAATTAATTACAGTAGATTTAAATTAATCATTAAGTTGATAAAACCATTCCCAAGTAATCTCCAAGTTTTAAAACTTATAACGTTGCTGCTGGTAAACATCAGACAGCCATGGCTCTAGCAAGGTCCTCTGTTGTGGTTGTTATCCTGACTACTTAAACTATAACTGAGAAAGACATTCCTACACTTTCAATTATTAAATTTGATAAATAAAACACATCTATTTGGTTAACAAATAGTTAGAGAATATCTGTAATGTGTTAAGCACTGTGCTATGTATACTATAGGCAAAAATATAAGTGGAGCAAAATGCCCATCATGTTTTCTTTATGAAAGAATTGTACAATTGTGTACATTTAGTTTATCTACTAGTAAAATCTTAGCTCTTGAAAATTTATAAAAAGGTGTGTGTTTGTGCAGGTTAGGATATAATCTAAAGTGGCATATCACTCCCTGGTTAAAGATTCATCATCAGGTTCCTTGCTTGGTAGGTTTATCATAACCATTAGGGTGTATAAAGAATATAACATCAACATAGCAAGTCACATGATTGATCAAAAGTGTGATTAAATGAAGGAGTAAGCAAAAAGACCATTTGCTTTGCTTGAAAGAGTTTATACAAGTTTTTAGAAAACCAACAATAACAACAATAACTATAAACCAGAACAAAACAGAATCAGTACATGGTTTTCTATTGTCAATCTAGGAAAGAAAGACAACCTCTGCTACAGGTTTTATAAGTTGTTAGGCCCAGTTCGGTTTGATTTTTCTATCACTGGCCTAGTAAGTAATGGAATGGAGAATGTGACAGTACTGCTCTGGGACAGTTTGATAAGAAACGAATTGCATGAAACCAAACCGCGTGCAAGAACAATCAGATGATTCTTCTAGTGCACACAGTGTGGGCTAGACAACTGTTTGATAATTTGAAAAACTGAGGATTTAAAGATAGACTATATAAAGAGTCTGGAGAATGTTAAGAAAAGAATATTGAAAGTACTTGAAGCCTAAATACATCAGATAAGAGGGAACATGCAAACACTAGAATTTCTGTAAAACATCACTATTTGGGTATGCTTAAAAATGATCTAAATTAGTAAAAATTCTAAAATGTATAATATACTTAAATGTTTTAAGGCTTTCAGATAAATGAAGTGACTCTAACTGCTGACAAAGTTTATACACGCTTGCTGGACTACTTTTAATGAATAGATGAGACTGATTGTAATTAGCGGCACTCATCTGTATAAAATGAGTATCTGATAATTTATTTAAATTGGCTCCCCCCTTCTTTAAAATGGTCTGTAAAAGTGCTTTACTTTAGAGTGAATTAAACTTAATTTTGTTTAGAGGCTTTTTGTGGATACTGAGACGTGTTCAAAATGAAATGGAGGCATTTTGAGCTGTAAAGAAGAGGTCGAAAATCATTTATTTATAACCCTATTTATTGACCTAACAAAGATCAAGATTTTACAATAATGAAAGTAATTATAAACTAGATTGTCAAATCTTATGAGATATGCTGAGTATATTTGAATTATAGATTAAACAAAATGCCAAATACACCAGGAGTGAACAATCAGTAAATATAAAGATAAGAGCAGGGAGCTTTTCCTTCAGGCCACATAATTCCAGATAAAATGTTGTTAGAATAGAAATGCATAGACAATCATCTCATTTTACTCAAGGTAAAAAGCACAATGATTAAAACAATTTAAAAGAAGCAAATCAAAATGAAAATTAGTAAAATGCTTTTTGTCTTTTGAAAATAACTTTTATTCATTTTGTAACAATGATATACGCTCATGGAAAAAAGTCACATAATGCCAAAAATTTACAATTGTAAAACTATGTATACTTCAAATGTTACCATGCAGAAAGTATCACTATTTATGTTCTTTGTTAACAATCCTTTTATGTACTTATGCATATATGCATGTATTAATAATATAAATACGTAAGGATATATTACTAGGAAAATACCTTATATTCTGCAACCTCTCCTTTTCCTCTCAACAATATGTTCTGGGCATGTTTTCAAATAAATTAATTCTACATCATTATTTCAAGGGAACTATAAAATCCAATTATAATATGAGCCATTACTCAATTAAATAATATCTTAATGAATATTTAGATTGTTTTCTTTATTATAATTCCTATTATAAAGCATTCTGCTGTGAATATTTTTATAGCTATAATATTAGCTAGAGTAACATTCTAGAACTGAGATTGCTGTGTCAAATCTGTGCACAATTAACACTGGGACACATTGTATATTAATTCACAAGACTGGCCTATTGCCCAAGTCTTTGTGCAATTTGAACAATGCCATAATTTTCTTTTCTTTTTCTTTTCCCCTTCCCTTTGATTTTTGTCCCTTGCTCCCTTCCATGCTCTTCCTTTCTGTTTTGTTTCTTTCTCACACACATGGGTACACATGTGCTATCTATCTATCTATCATCTATGTTTACTAGACACTCACACTTCATCTTTTGTCTGTTGCCTATTTAGATCCTTTGCCATTTTTTTTTTTTTACCATTTTTTACCCTATGGATTGGTAAGAACTTTTATATATTAAAGATATAGATGCTTTATCCATGATGCTGCTGCAAATATTTCCATTTTTTTTCAAATTTACCAAATGTTGCTTTTTGTTTTCAGAAAGTTTTAAGGACTTATGTGATTGCATTTATAAATATTTTCCTTTATTATGTCCAATTTTTATGATGTTGTTGAAATGGGCTTTTAATAAAGGATTTAAAATATTTATGTATGCTTTCTTCTAAATTTTCTTGTGATTCTATTTAATTTTTATATTTTAGTATTTCATGCATTTTTACTTTAGTCTAATATAAAGTCTTTAATGTAAGTGAGGTAGGGATATAACTTTTCTTCTTAATAGCTATCCAACTGACTCACATAATTTGTTGAATAAATCCACCTTTTCTTTTTTATCATACATGACATTCTCTTATACTCTAGAGTCTTAAACGCTACCTCTGTTCTTCTAATCCATTATATCAATTAAACCACATCATTTTAACTATTGAAGTTCTACAATGGTTTAATAATTGATAGGAAACAAGTTTTATTTTTGAAATCTGCCTTAGGTTATTTAATTTAATCATAAGATAATGTATGAATAGTGCTGGATTATCTGTGAAGTATATTTTTCAGTTAGAAACTTTCAATTAAAAAATTGCCCTAGTAATTTAATTTTTAATTTTTATTTTTTTTGTATTTGTGCTGTCTTGCCATAAACACATTATATTACCCTGCTTCACCAGGACAGACCATTGGATATAGAAATACGCAAGAAGTCAAAGTCAGGTATATAAGGTATAAACGCATTTTCTTGAGATCTTTCCTTTAACCCATCTATTAGAGGACTCATAGCTTTTGAAAGTTACTACAATTAAGTCATTCTTAGGCACTCTAACACTCTTGTGTTTGAAAACAGACTCTGGCATTAATTATTTCACCTCAGACCCTTGCCCTCTAATAATCTCTGCTTTGCATTGGATCCTTTTTGTCTCCCTTTCCTGAGCTACCTAAATAAAATAACAAGAGAGATGTTTTGCGGGAGCATCTTTCTCTGAAGTGACAAGGAAGTAGCATCTTTCACAGCTGGCAGTGCATGCCTGCATAATACCTGGATGCCAGAAGTGCTCTTGAAGAACAAACAGGCAACCTGTTTCCTCCTGAAGCAGCAGCAGAAGCTGTCAAAACCACAGGTGCACCAGGAACCACCCCTCCATCAAGCTGTTTACATTCTTCTTTCAGTCTAGCATTTGGCAGCTGAGGCTGATTCTGGCCTTGGCAGCAGAAACAATGTATCTCTTAGGATTTAAATTATACAGATGGTGTTAGAATTTAGCAGTTTAATACCTGCCTCAAACAATGCTCTGGAGTCAAAGACCCTTGCCCAGGTAGTGCAGCATTTTTATTTAAAAAAAGGATGGACAAGGACATACAAGCCAATTATGCAATCTCCACTCCTGTTAGAGGTCTTTGAAATTTTGCTTTGAACTATACAATCTTCCCATAACTTATGATTGATGGCTATGGAGCTTAAAATAAAATGAAATGTGATTACTCTGATTTTAAAGGAATATTTAGAATTATTAAATTTATATATTCTATTCATAGATGACTTGTAGGAACATTAACATCTAACTCAGTCTTTCTTCATTTATATTTGCAAAAATTCCTAACCTCAACGTTCCAATGAGTGGCCTCACAAAACTATTAAGTTTACTTAATAGTTTGTCTACTTGAATAGTTTGTCTACTTAATAGTTTGTCTACTTGAAATAAAGCATGTAATTTTTTTCATAGATGCAATATTGTATTTATATGTCAAGTATTGTGACATAACTTATAATGTAAGAGATTACTCCATTAAAAATTGATCATGATTTTGATTGAAGGTGTCAGAATGAAACACAAATATGTAAAGTTAAATTTCCATGTCTTAGTACTATATCAAATTTTATTGAAATTAAATTTTGAAAACAAAACTTGTCATGAGACAGAAGATAATATATATAATATTCAAATTACATTATTATTCTAGTAATAGCTTATATGGAAGTCAAAATATGAATTGCTTGTTCAAAGGTATTATTTCTTTATGAAACAAGACAAAACACAATATGGTTTAATGTTATAGTGTACTTACTTTGGTTAATCAAAATGTAAACTTAATTCTTTAAGTGATTTCTCAACTTAAATTTGGCCTCGTTATTTTCTAAAGATATTTCTTTCTTTTTTGAAAGCAGTTTATGCTAACATAGTCAAAAAAGAAAATTATTTTCATTAACATTAATGAAAATAAAATTTTTTGTCATGATAGGGTAAGTCTTTTATGCAAACCACTATTAAAATGATAATATTTCCTCCTTGACCCAATAATCATTCAGCAGTAGTTGTTTGATTTTCATGACTTTGTGTAGAATTGACTGTTTCTATTGGAGATGATTTCTAATTTTATTCTATTGTCTGAGAAGATATATGATATAATTTCTATTTTATGAATTTGTTGTGACATGTATGGCCTAAGATGTGATCAACCTTAGAGAACGTTCCATGTGCTGATGAGAAGAATGTATACTTAGTAGTTTGGGGAAGAATATTCTGTAAATGTCTGTTAGCCCCATTTGTTCTAGGGTCTTGTTTAAGTCCAGTGTTTCTTCATTTATTTTCTGCTTAGAGGATCTTTCCAGTTCTGTCAATGGGGTGTCAAAGTCCCAGCAATTACAATATTGCTGTTAATCACTTGGTTTAAATCTAGTAGGGTTTGATTTATGAATCTGGGTGCCAAATCCATAAATATTTATGATTGTTACTAAGACTGAAATAAAAATATTCCTCAAAATAAATGACAAAGGAGATACAAGTTATCAAAATCTGTGGGATTTGGCAAAAGCAGTCCTAAAGGGAAAATTCATAGCCTTAAATACCTACATGAAGAAGACAGAAGGATCCAAAAGCAAAAATCTAACAAATTGTCTTAAGGAACTAGAAAAGGAAGCACAAACCAACCCCAAAATTAGCAGAATAAAAGAAATAACTAAGGTCAGAGTAGAACTAAATGAAATTAAAAACAAATAAAAAAACGAATACAGAAGATTTATGAAATAAAGAGTTGGTTCTTTGAAAAGATAAACAAAATTGATATACCTTTTGCTAGATTAATGAGAAATAAAAAAATAAAGAAGCTAAGTAAACTCAATCAGAAATGAAAAAGGAGATATTACAGCTGATACCAGAGAAATAAAAAAAATCATCTATGAATACTATAACAATCTCTATGCACGTAAACTCAAAACAGGTTGAGGAAATAGACAAATTCCTGTATTCACACAACTCCCCTTCCCCCAAATCTCCATCAGGAAGAAACAGAACTCCTGAGTAGACCAATTATGAGCAAATAAATTAAAGCAGCAATAAAAAAATAATTTTCCAACCAAAATCAAAAAGTCCCAGACCATATGGTTTCACAGCCAAATGTTATACCTACAAAGAAGAATTGGTACCCATACTGCAGAAATTATATCATAACATTGAGAAGGAAAAAATCTACCCCAACTCATTCTACAAAGCCAGTATCACCTTGATACTAAAGCCAGGAAAGGACACACACACACACACACACACACACACACACACACCCCTATGGATCAGTATCCTTTATGAATGTAGATGCAAAAATCCTCAATAAAATTCTAGCAAACTGAATTCATCAGAACATCAAAAAGAATCCACAATCAAATGGGCTTCATCCCCAGAATGCAAGGATGTTTCAATATAAGTAAATCCATACATGTGATTCAACACATAAACAGAAGCAAAAACAAAGATCATGTGATCATCTCAATAAATGCAGAAAAAGTATCTATTCACAAACTTTAGCATTGTTTTATGATAAAAACTCTTAAAAAATAGGTATAGATGGAATATAACTCAAAATTATAAAAGACATATATGACAAACCTACAGCCAACATCACAGTGAATGGGGAAAAATTGAAAGCATTCCAACTCAGAAGTGGAACAAGACAAGGATGCCTAATGTCACCACTTATATTCCACATAGTCCTGGAAGTCCTAGCCAGAGCAATTAGGCAAGAGAAGGAAATTAAGGGATTCAAATGGGGAAAGAGGAGGTCAAATTCTTGCTCTTTGCTGATGACATGATCTTATATCTAGAAAACCTCTGATTCTGCCAAGAGGCTGCTGAAATTGATAAATAAGTTCAGCAAAGTCTCAGGCTACAAAATCAATGTACAGAATGTATAGCATTCAACATAGCATGAGCCATCAGTAGCATATACCAACAGCAGTCAAGCTGAGAATCAAATCAAAGACCCAATATCTTTCATGGTAGCTACAAAGAAAATAAAATACCTTGGAATATATTTAACCAAAGATGTGAAAGATCTCTACAAAGAGAACTATGAACCACTGAGGAAAGAAATTGTAGATGATGTAAACAAATGGAAAAACATATCATGCTCATGGATTATCAGAATCAACATTGTTAAAATGTCCATACTACCCAAAGTGAGTTATAGAGTCAATGCAATCCCCATCAAAATATCAACATCATTTTTGCATATCTAGAAAAAATAATTCTACATTTTTTTTGGAAGGAGAAAAGAGCCTGAATAGCCAAAGCAACCTTAAGCAAAAGAAACAAATATGGAGGCATAATTTTACCAGACTTTAAGGTATGCTACAAGGCAATAGTAACAAACACAGCATGATACTGGCACAAAAATAGAGACCCAGACCAATGGAACAGAACTGAGAACCCAGATATAAAACCATCCACATAGTGCCCTCTAATCTTTGACAAAGTAGACAACAATATACACTGTGGGAAAGAATCCCTATTCAATAAATGGTGTTGAGAAAATTGGATAGCCATATGTAGAAGGTTGAAATGGTATCCATTTCTCTCACCAACCAGAAAAATTAATTCAAGATGGATAACAGATTTTAAATCTAAGATATAAAACCATAATAATTCTAGAAGAAAATGTTGGGAAAACTCTTCTAGATATCAGCCTAGACAAAGAATGTGTGAAGAAGACCCCAATGGCAATTACGGCAACATCAAAAATAAATGAATGGGACTTGGTTAAATTAAAAGACTTCTGCACAGTCAAGGAAATAATCAACAGATCCAATGGACAACATACAGAGGGGGAGAAAATATTCACATGTTATATATTTGATAAAGGGCGAATAATCAGAATCTACAAAGATCCCGAGAAAACCAGCAAGAAAAAAAATCAAACAACCCCATTAAAATGTGGGCAAAAGAAATGAACCAAAGCTTTTCAAAATAAGATAGACTAATGGGTGATAAACATATCAAAAAATGCTCAACATCAGTAATCATCAGAGAAATGCAAATCAAAACCACAATGAGATATCACCTAACCTCAGTGAGAATGGCTCTTATCAAAAAGTCCCCAAACAACAGATGCTAGTGTGGATACAGAAAGAAAGAAACACATACACTATTGGTGGGACTGCAAACTAGTTTAACCTCTAGGGAAAACAGTATGGAGATTCTTCAAAGAACTAAAAGTAGACTTATCATTTGATCCAGCAATCCCACTACTGGGTATTTACCCAAAGAAAAAAAAAGCCATTTTATCAACAAGATACTTGCACTCAAATGTTTATAGCAGCACAATTAACAATCATAAAGATGTGGAATCAACCCAAGTGCCCATCAATACATGAATGGATTAATAAAATGTGGCATATATATACCATGGAGTACTACTCAGCCATAAAAATGAATTAATACCTTTTGCAACAATCTGGATGGAACTGGAGACATTCTTCTAAGTGAAGTATTACAAGAATGAAATAACAAACACTGCATGTACTCACTATTAAATTGGAACTAACCAATCAGTAATCATTTGCACAGATGGAAGTACAACTCAGTGGAATTCATGCAGGTGGGAGCGGGAAGGAGGGAATGGGTGAAATCATATCTGACATGTACAATGTACATTACTATCTGGGTGATGGGCACACTTATAACTTTGACTCAAGCAATACCAAAGCAATCCATGTAACCAAAACATTAGTACTCCCATAAAATTCTGCAATTAAAAAAAGAAGGAATAAAAGAACCAAAAAATCAATAATATTTTCATTTCTATATCATTTGAACAAACAAGCTATGCTTCTTTTTCATGCTTTATCAGTATATTCTTTTTTAGTTAGACTACCTTTTTAAAAGGTAGAATCCTTTTATTTTCTATCTCTACTTTGATCCTGCTATGTTCAACTACAATATGCTGTATTTACTGAAGGTTCAAGGTTTGTGTAACCCATAACCTAAATATAGCAGCTGATATTGAATCCCTAAAATACAATGTGTGGCATTAGGGGCTTAGAAATCCACCAACAATATTTCTGTCAAACACGTATCTTACATTATAAGGTTTTCTGCCATCGGGGGACTTTGAGTCTATATGTTGTGTTCTGCCTGTGAAGCTGTGTTTTCAATCTAAGTGTATGAGCCTTAACCCAATAGAAAGATGTTGCCATGGAAAAAATGTGGATACTGTAACTTTGAGGCAGAGTCCCAGCCCAGCTTTCTATCAAATCATAGTACTTAGGCAGCTGTCCATAACCAGCCTGGCTCACAAATTGTCTCTACTTAGCCAATTTGAGGCAACAATTTGTTGGATATTTCAAGATCCTAAAGAGAATAGAGCACTATAATTATCACCTCTGGCTTGCTATCTTCCCTTTGCCAGACATGTATATTATCTTGGAACTCAAAATATTTATTAAATGTTCCTTTGGGGCTGCTTGACCTTTCTGGGGCTTGGCCAGTCAGAGGGGTATGGGAAGGCTAATCATAGGGCAATCTTAGTTGAGTTGATGAGTTCTCTTGGCCTCACATCAAAAGCATAAATTTGTTTTGAGACTCATGAATCCCTATCTAGCAGGTGGTTACTTGAGCCAATTCCTGGATTCCTAGGGCAGCTGCCAATGGAAGGCCAATGTAACCCTAACCATAAAGATTTCAGTTAATTTTAAACAAAATTGTTTTTTAAAAAAGTGATCAGGGAGGGAGTGGGAGGTGGTAATGCCAAGATAAGACCATTGTGTGGCCCCAATAGTTAGAAACTTCAATAGATGGGCATAATACAACTAACACACCAGCCCTCATTTGCGATCGTTGGCTGTGATAGAAGATAGAGGAAGAGGGATCCTATGCAAACACAGGCCTACCCCAATGGGTTTCTCCAGTCAGCGTGAGTTCTAGCTAGAATGTGGAGGTTTACTGAAGATGTCAGCTATTTTACAGACTCCACATATACTGTAGAATTGAAGGGATCAACAAATTCACATACCACATTCTTGGTACATAGTGATTAGTGCTATGATAAGCTAGATAAGTAGGCCTGGAATGTAGTCTCGCTAAAAAACAAAAACAAAAACAAAAACAAAAACGAAAACCTTGTTTTGGGGAAAGGATTGCTGAGGAGTTGGGAATGTATGCACCATTTTTTTAAAGTTTGAAATCAAAGAACAAGTACTTTACTGCTTAAAACTTGGCTGATCATAATATTACCATCTTTTCATATCTGTTAGGCAAAGGGAATCCTGTCTGCTCTGGAGTGGTAGTGCATAAACTTTCCCCAGGCCTTCAGTGGAATGTACTGCTTAGTGCTTTATTATATTAAATTCACTGCTCTAATATTTTAACTGAATTCTGTCTACTTAGAGACTAAATGATATTCTTGAATCTTTGAGAAGGCTGCCTCTGAAACAAGTATTCAGAGAAAGGCTATTTGTACAGGCCTCGATTGAGTGCTGCTAAGTAGCTAACAGTTACAAAGAATTCTTGTACTAACCATGGAGCTGGCAACACTTCTTAAGACCATTCTGGCTATGATGAATCAATGCTGCTCTCTGTAGTTGTGATGGTTAATTTTGTGTCAACATGACTAGGCTGGGAGATGCCCAAAGAGCTGATAAAGCATTATTTCTCGGTGTGTCTTTGAGGATGTTTCTAGAAGAGATTAGTATTTGAATCAGTAGACTGAATAAAGAAGACCTACTCTCACCAATGTGGGCAGGCATCGTCCAATTCGTTGAAGACCCAGACAGAACAAAAAAGTGGAGGAAGGGCAAATTTGCTCTTTTCTGGAGCTGGCACCTCTGTCTTCTCCTGCCCTGAGACATCAAAACTTCAAGTTTCAAGGCCTTTGGACTTTAGGACTTATACCAGTTACCCACCCCCAGGTCCTCAGGCCTTTTGGCCTCAGACTGAGTTCTACCATAGGCTCCTGGTTCTCAGGTCTTTGGGCTCAGAATACATTATACCACTGGCTTCTTTGGTTTTCCAGCTTGCAGAGAGCACACCGTGGGACTTTTCAGCCTCCAGAATTGTGTGAGTGAATTCTCATAATAAATTCCTGCATATATATATTTTCATGTATATATTTCATATATTTTTCATATATATTTCATATATATCATACATATATTTCATATATACAAATACATATATAAAATATATCATTTTCCCTTTTGGTTCTGTTTCTCAGAGAACCCTGTACCAGCTTTCTCAGAAACTAGCTTTACTCTGTGGTGTACATTTGTAAATAAAATTTCTGCATTAAGACACAGATGTTCCAGCCATCAACAATTTCCATTTTTACCTTGGGAAGAAATGGACAAAATTTCCATTCCAATTAGCTTAAAACTCAATAGCAGTAAAGCTCTGGCCTCTCTATCAAAAAACCCTGTTTCCCTGCAGATTGAAGGAATGGCCTCTATTTTACCTCCGTTCTCTTTCAGATCCTCCTTCTGGGTCACTCTCATCTTTTTCTCTTTCTTTTCCCCTTCTGAAGAAACATTTATGTATCTTGTTCTTATTTGCATAGAGTGGATAAGTTTGTTCCATGTTTTAACAGAAAACACTGAAGCTTGTTCAGTTTTACTTGTAATTATATTTTCCATGGTTGGAGTGAGGGTCTAAGGCTCTAGAAGCCGACAGGGGCAGGGACAGTCATGCTATGTTCAGTATTGTCAATTTGATACAGCCCATGGATCTCTCTGGCTGGATTAAGTACATTAGGTCTCAAAAATTTTTCACCATAACTGACTCTGGGAAAAATGAAAGAATAGGAAAGGTTTGTTTTGTGCTCTATTTTCCTCTTTCTCTATTTTTCTTTTCCTGTTTCCCCTTTCTCTTTAGGGACTTACGGTCTTTGTGTTCTCTCTCCTAGATCCAAAGCCCTTCTGAGGAAACAAACAGTAAATTGTGTTCTTCACCTTGACATCCTTCTTTATATACAACATTCTACCTTTATTCACAAATAAAAAATTAAAAACAAATATTTTCAGACTTAATTAATACCTTCACTGAAAATGTTAAATGTAGGCTCTTTGGTTTCTTGAGGAATCTTGATCCATTAAAGCTTTTCTCCTCCATTTTCAATCCTTCCTTCTCCACTTGCTGTGTCCTCTTTTAACATGCAATATTCAGTTCCTCCTTAGCCCAACACACCAGCAACTAACTAAACCAGGTAAAACAAAGCAACCAAACTACACACACACACACATGCACACCTCTTTGTTTGCTCAACCCCATAAAATTACTGCTCTCTCCAATTTCCTTATCTAGCCTCTTAAAGCCATATTTTATAAACACTTCCAGCACCTTCTCCCATTATTCATTCCTTATCACTTACATGTCTGAATTCTATACTTCTTCTAAGTCTCCAAGAAACCTATAACAATCTAACCCAGTTACTTTCAGGGAGGGGAGTCCCATTCTTTCCAATCTCGTATTTGTGATTTGCTTTGCCTTTTAAGTTATTTTTTTCTTCATCTGAGAATCTCTTTCCCTGTGATTATTTCATCATGCCTTGTTTCTTTACTTCCTGAATGTATGTGCCCCCTAATGTATGTCAGATGCCCCTACTCTTCCTTGTATGTAGTCTTTTCCTTAGTCATTTCATCAATTTCCTTATTTCAATATTACCTCTTTGAATATTGGTATGAAGTCATGAATATAGGCATGAAGTATAGACCAACTCATCTACACATCTCCATCCATGATTCTTTACGTCTTTTGTAAAAATTTACCTAGACGGACCATTCATTCCTCAAACACCCCAAGCTATTACTCTTTTCTCTGTACATGTTCCTGTCTGACTGTCTCTTGTTCAATTTGTCATCATTATTTCAGGCCTCAATTCTAAACTGTACAGATCCTAATCTTCTCAGATGCTTTCCTTTCCTCGTATTGTCACATTTGGTGTGCAACAACAGAGTTTATCAGTAAAACAGATTTCTTTCTATACTAGTATTACTATAATTGAGACACATATTGCCCCTTACCTGAAATATTTGGTTTTTTACTTCTACACTCTCCTGACAGATTAATCTTCTTGTAGTACAGCTATCATCTTATTATTCTATGCTTAAAAACCATCATTAGCCACTCACTACTTTCAATTATATCCTAATTACTTTACCTGACACTTAAGACCCTACATGACATAGAATTGAAGAAGCATGATCAAAATTCCAGCTAAATAAAGCTACAGACTACTTCCAAAAAATGACCCAGAATTTTCTTAATCTTGATGAGTTTTCTGTTATGACTGATTCCTATAAAGCACTACTTCCAAATCCACCTAAGGAACTGATTTTCATCATTCCTTTCCTCCACCTTTTTAAAAGTGAGTCAAGCTATAATCCCAACTCCTTCATAACAGTCTCTCCACACTTCCAAATTGGATGGGATTGCTCTCTCTGAGCCAGTGTTATATTGAAATGATGGAGGTAAAAGTATTCAAAATACATAATCATAACAATTTAAGAAATGACCATAGTTTTATTTTCTTTTAAAAAAAATTCCTAGTTTATCTAAAATGTTACCTAAGTACATTTGGTAGCAGCATATCACACAGATCCAAGTACAAAATAGGTTCTCAAAAAACATAGTAGGCACTCAATAAATACTTGTTGAATTTTATTTATTTAACTTGCCCAGGAAATGAATTTGAATGATTGAGTTAAATTAACAAATCTTTTTCAATGACATTTATATTGTAACCTTCTTTCTAATTGTATAAAGGATGAGTAGTACATACTTTACTAAATAAATGAGTTTTATTGGGTGGTTTGTGAACTTATTCTGTGTTATTTTCTTGTTCTTAGAGTGCAAAGGTGCTTTCTCAGTGCTTAAATCACCTAGGCTTATTTTTTCTCCTGGGCTTAAGGCAAGCCCTATTTCCTAAGTGTAAAGTTATTTAATAATTTTTTGGAAATACTTTCCCCAAGATGTTCATCTTAAACATGTCCAGCACACAGCAAGTATCACAAATGTGTCACATATGATACCAGCAGGATGCCAATAGGTAGATTGTAACCTGTCAGTTTTGAATGAAATATGTTACTGACTCAAGCAGAGCACAAATTGGTTGTCGATAAGTCAGCAGTTAACTCTGGGAGAAATGAATAGAGATGAGGGGATCAGCTTCCTCCTATTTTATATAATCCACTTTTAGTCCACTCTGCCTGCACCAGCTTACATTGGGTATGTGTGTGTATAGGCTGAAAACAGGTTGGATGAATATTTGAAAGGAGATTAGAAAGTACAGTAATTATTTTGCTCAAGCAGAAATATGCAAAGAACATTTGACCCCTTGTAAACAATTCAGTATGGGGAACTGAACAGAGGGCTCAGTTCTCCTTCACTCATTAGCACCTCATTAAGCTATCCTAATACTGGAAGTCTTATTAACTTGGAGGCTGCTTATGAAATCAACAGAGAAATGTCCCTAATAATAGTATTTTCAGAATACTTGCCTCTGGATAAACTCTCCTTCCATCGCTCTTAGTTTCAGAAAACAGCCAGGACCACAGGGCATACTTTTAATTCCCATGCTGCCCTGTACAAAGCCATTGCATATTTAAATCTGAAATGTACCAAAGTGTGTGTATCACACATTGCATGCTGATTTAATGCAGAAAAAAGAAGAGCTATAATTCCAAATCTAAGTCTCCCTCAATATGCTAAGAGTCATGAGAAGCATAGTATGAGAAATGGGACATTCTCTGTGGGAAGATAAGCTTCTGCACCTTTAGTTCAAGCAACTGGCAAAGCAGCTCTCCAGTTTCAGTTCTGCATCCATGTCTGAGAGAAGCAGCGGGTTTTAGGATAAGCAACACTTCATCGCAATAGGTTAAAATCAGCAATGCCATTGTCTGTGGAAAACTAGAGATAAACAGGGCAGATGACTTTATATTTTAGATTTTTTAAGCAAATGGGCTGTGACATTTTGTACCAACTCAGGCCAAGTCTCTTGATTAAGTGTTTTACATTCATCTGACTAAAAGCCCAGTGACAGAGATGAAGTGACCACACTTCAGGGAAAGTAAGTGCACTGGGGTGGGGGTGGAAAGTAAACAGTGAGACAAAGGATAAGGACAACTAAAGGAATTTGGGACACAGCTCTTGAGCTGAGCTGGGTGTGTAAGTTGACTGGTGTAGGCCCTGAGAAAAAGGCATCTGCAGCCTCATCCTCATTTTCGCTTTATTACATGATGGAGGGTGGTAAATGCATGTGCTGGAGGAACTTCAAGGGAGGTTGGGAGAAAAACATCGATTGACTCCAGTACAGAATATTAATGTTTCTTGGCTAATATAAAAGGATAGGTCTGGCAGAAGGGGGAGGGAGCAGGAAGAAAATTATCACCGGGTATCTGTTACATGAGATCGTGTGTCCTTGTGCCAAATATTGTATTTACAATCTTATATTTTAAAAGGTCATCAATAAAGGAAAAAGCGACGATTCCCAATCACAAGCAGCCACATGTTGATGGAAAATATGAGCTCACTGGCGTGCCTGCCAATGGGAGGGAACGTGTGTGGGGACGCTGGTGTTCAGAGGATCCTGCATCTCAGAGGTCAGAACCAGATAGCTACTTGTGCTTCTCTCCTCCCCAAGGCTGGAGAGAGATGGAGAAGTGAGTGCCATATGAAATTATGTTTCAAATTGTAATTAAATTTGAAAGTACCAGGGTGAGTTCTTTTCTCCTTGGTAGAATATAATCAGAATAGTGCAATATTCAGGCCTGTTTCTGTTATGTATGAGGCCCAGGGCGATATTACAAGTGGAGGCATATGTACTACTTATCAAAATAACACTGTCATAGCCTCCTTAGAAGACTGAGGCTCAGCATAGAATCTTCAATCCTTAAAGTTCTATGTCTGAGGAAGATGGACATGCCCTGAGCACTAGTCCTTGCCCATAGATTTCTCTCTCCTACTTATCTCAGCCTCAGTTCTGCACGGCAGACATTTGTGAGGCCTTTTAGTATCATGTTCACGCTCTGTGACAGGCCCTGCACAATTTCCTTGGCCAGGCTTTGTAAGCGCAGGCAGGCAGAGGCCAAGCAGAGCTGGGAGATGGCTCTGGGGTTTTGGACAAGGAACTCCAGGACTCACAGATTGTGGTCTAAGAGGGGCATGGCGGGTGCCAGGTGGGCACTCCTCTAGGTGTTTAACTTCACCTATACTAAGAAAGGGCCAGACAGAGTAGTGTAAATATGGGATGCAGCATAGGGTTCCTCTTCCCTGCATCTAGGGGAGAATTTGTGATATTGTTCATCCACCTCAGGTAACCAGGTAGAGCCCACAGTCAGAAAACTGCTCAGCTAAGAGATCACTGGGATTGTAAAACACTATTGTAGACCATCAGAGTTTTGCTTTAATTTCCTAGGTTGAGAAAACAGAATCACTTATCATACACTGTCTATCATTTTTACCCATGAATAATAACCTAATCAACAGAGAAGACAGTCATGGATAGAAAAAGTTTCTTCAAATATTTAATAAATAGAGGGAAAAATATATCTTTTAAAGTCAATTCACCTAAAACCAAATCTTCCCATTTACTAGTGTGATGGACCTGTATAGTTTAAAGGACTTAATTTATATGAGTCCCAATTTCTAAGATTATACAAAATAGGGTTTGTACCATTTATTTTTAGGGGTACTGAGAGGATTAAATTAACTGCCATATCTGAATGCAGACAACTCTGTGTTAGAACACATAGTGGATGCTTTATAAATGTTAGTTTCCCTTTCCCTTCCTCCCACCCTTATTTTCTTAGGTGACATTTTCTGAGAAGCTACAAAGAAAGTAATAAAAATGCATTTTTCATTCTAATATTCTTGAGGGTTATTTGATGGTACACATTTTGTATCCATGTAATTAATTTCTTCCATTAAGGTGAAATGATTTTTCAAGAGATCTATTGTACAGCATGGTGGCTATAGTTAATGATGACATATTATATTCCTGAAGAATGCTAAAAGAGCAGATGTTAAGTGGATGTCACAATGATGATGACTATGTGAAGTAATGCATATATTAATTAGTTAAATTAAGCCACTCCACAATGTATATATACTTCAAAATATCACATTGTACATGATAAACACATAAAATTTTATCTGTAATTTCTAAATAAATAAAATAAAGGAGAAATGATGTGTTTATTTCCATATACTTATTCTTGTCTCTCTTTTTGCTTATCCCTCCCTTACTAATATGTCTATGAAATATATGTATAAAAATATATAAAAAATGCAAGATAAATGTATGTGCCAACCCAAATTTGTGCAAATAAATAAAACTTACTAAATGTATGGAACTAGAACATCCTAGAACACTGCTTTTTGTGCATGTTCCTCTCTCTTATTTCTCGCTCTCTCCTCTCTCACCATGTTTTGTTATCTAACTGTAGAAAGAAAACAAATTAATTTAATGTTCAGAAGAGAAAATAGGAAACAATATGACCATGGCCAGAGGCTACCCAGAAGAGCTAGATCAGAAAGCACAAGGCAAATTGGTGTCAAATGAGTGGCACTGCCTTTGCCCCACATGATGCTGCAACCACCTTTGAGATTTGGTGGCTAATTTTGCTCTTCTCTCAGAATATGCATTTAGAATCTTTCATCACATTGTTCAATATGAAGGCACAAAACGCTACTATTTATATTTGATCCTTTGGAATGTTAATCAACAATTCTTTAAGCCCTTGCATAAAGGAAAATTATCAAAAATACAAAATCTTAGCCTCTTTAGACTCTTTAACTTTACCATAAAAATCAATGCTACATATTCATTTGGGAACCCAAACCATTTTTTTAAGGGGATACGTATTGTGTAGTTTCAGGCTGCTAAGCTTTAGCTCAGCTTGAGTGATGCTGCTTGTGCATAAAGATATGAAACAAGGCAGTGGAGAGATACACATACATCTTCTAAACTAAACTTCTCATACCATTCAGCAATTATTACTCCTCATGCCTCTCCCAGAGGAAATGGTATTTGATATATATATGCCATACAAGAGGTAAAGGAAGCAAAAAGAATCCATGACCACATGTTCACTTGGGGATAAGCAAGAGATAATCACATAGAAAACAAATTGGGGTAGGGGATAAGTGAAAAACTCACAAAGCAATGTGGACAAAAAAGTAAGCATAGACAGACATTGAAATGCAAGGGAAAATGGTTAGGGTGAAATATCAGTTGTAAGAGTACTACAGGGTCACAGAAACATTTAAGTATTTCAGAAAGAGAGCAGGTGGTCTATGTTTAGCTCAGGATGAGTAATTAAAAACACAGAAAAAAATGAAAGGAGGGAACAGAATTTCATACTACGTGAGGAGGGATGATTCATCTACTGGTAATACCACTCTGGAGTAAGAGTATTCCAACTCCCATGGACAGGAAGTGTGAAAAGGGGAATAGTGGGGAGACCAAAGTAAAGTTAGAGAAAGAAGGCAGCTGCTGATGAAGAAGGCAACATTCTCTCCCTTTCTCTCACAGGCAGACACACACATACACGTACATACACACACATTACAGCAATATTCACGGACTAGCGAAAGTTGCAATCAGCAAGGGTATTTCTGCTTGAATGGCTTGTAGGGTGTGATTACTGAATTAAATCTAATGAGATAGAGAAAAGAGGCAGATCATAGGACAGAGAGTGAATTATAGTGTGGGTCTCAGAAAATTATAGGAGGTGTGCACCTTGGCAGTATTAGAAAATAGAAGTATGCAGTTCTTTCTTCTTCCATTTTTAGTGACACATGGATATTACTCATGGACATGTCCTTCTAAACCACACAGAATCCCAGGAAGAAGGTTTCTGAAGCGCCTTCTCAGAATCCACATTTGGAATATGTTTGCTGCTCTTTATAGTAGCTGAAGCACAGAGCTGGAAAGAATCTGGGCTGGTTGAAAATAATCAGATTGTGGCCAAAGAATGTTTAAAAACCTGGGAAATGCATTTCTCAGCATTGATCCTGAATTTCTTTATGCCTTGAGCTTGACATTGACTTAGTGTGCAATATGATGGGGGATGACAAGATTTTGCAAGCTGGAGTGTTTTCTAATCTTTCTGCAAAAATAGATTAGGTGGTTTCTGGGAATGAAAAGCAATGAGCATGTTAGGGATTAGAAACTATTTTCTCTGTTCATTCCTTCTTTTTTTTTTTTCATCCAATCATTCTCACTGGCATTTAAAGCACACATCCTAATTTATTTCTATCCTTGTAGAGCAAGTCGATGTCATCTAGTTTGATTTAGCCTATTTAGCCCAATAAGTTAATTGGTTAATGGGCCATCTGTATGCATCTGGTGACAAGAATGCTCAGATGCATGCAATCATCCCATCACACACACACATACACACTTTAAATAAGGTGTGGTGGTGTAGGAAAACAGTTCAGTTCACTCCCTAAGACTGCTAAGGTAAGGTTTTCTTGTTTCTGATCTTCATTGCAGCACTGCCCTTGATATTCAAAGTTCTGCTTGGTAGAGTTCACAGGCCACAGCAGTTCAGGAATTAATTTCCATAATGATCTCTTTAACTTCCTCATTATAAAAGGCTTCATTCCTGGATGGCAACAAGCCAACCTGCTGACCCCAACAGGACAATGTTCCATGCAAGACACCCAGATTGGCATGGGATTCCTTTGTCTCCTTTCATGTCATATGAGCCACCTACAGGGATGCTGCATTTACTGTAAAATGGGATTACCTATAAAAATGAATAATAACCCTCTGTCACAGAGGCATTCTGGTACCATGCATAGGGTGTGGATTTTTGCACGACATAATCTTGAATTAAAATCCCAGCTCACAATTTACTAGTCCTGTCACCATGTGAAAGTTAGTTGACTTGTTTGAGCCTAAGTTTATTCATCTATTAATGGAAGATGATAGTTCTGACCATGCAGGATTGTTGTTAGGTTTAGATATCATGAAATTTCTCCACAAATACTATATTTGTTAACAAACTAAGGGCTATTTGTTGGGAAGGTTAATTTAGATGGAATATTGAAAACAAAGTCTCCAGAGACATGGAAATTTCAATGTTAAATAATACAGTGATGATGTGAGGGACATTCGTTTCTTTGCCTTTTGGTGTTGGGTCTTGAGAAACTAGTCACAAGCATGTATTACAACAATATTTATGTAATACTTTATAGTAGACAAAATTATTTTCGAAATGTTTGGCTGAAATATCTTTTGCATAGAGAGAGTCACTTAATTATACAAGTATTTGTGAAGCCGCTAGTAGTTTTTTTTGCGTTAGGGTTCATATTTAATTTTCACGCTAGTAGTTTTAATTTCCATTTATCAAGACTTATAGCAAGGTCACAGACTAAGTATACTAAGACTTATAGCGAGATCGCATATTATAGCTGAGACTACAATCCTCGTCATTAGACAGCTGATGCCAAATATGATAAATGACATCACACCAACTCTTGGGTGGACAACTGCACTTCGACGAACTCTCATGAAAACAATAGGTCCTTACCAGTTTATTGGGGTGATTATTTATGTGAATAAGGGAATGTGAGTGGTGAAATTAGAGATATTTGGGGCAAACAGAAAGAAAATGATGAAGAAATGTGTAAAAGGATATTCCAAGAGAAGAGAATGCCTTGAACTATTAATACAGGGAGAAAAAGTGTTATGTGGAAAGAAGTCAAAGTGTATCTGCTCAGGCAAACCAGGGCCAAACCAGCAGGTATTAGAGACAAACTTAGCAGAAAAGAAGGGCAGATCACTGGGCTTTTGTGACCATGCTGAGAAGTCTGGGCTTGGAAGGGTGGGCAATTGAAAATCCCTGCAAAGTCAATATTTTTTTTCTTTTATTTATTTATTTATTCATTTGTTTCCACATTCAACTATACATTTGTTCTTAGATGAGCTGAGGGATTACTATGTACTACATATACTGCTGGATGTTACGTATGCAAAGAAGAATAACAGACACCCAGGCCATAAGAAATTTAAACTGCAGCAAGGTGACAAACATGTATACGATGCTATTTGACTGGTCCCCAAAGGGACAGGAATGAGGGGTAGCTGACTGGGCTTCAGAGAGGAGTTAGTATCTGTCCTGGGTTATAGAATATGATTGAAAGTGCTTAGGGGGCCAGAGCTTATGATCAGGGATAACTGGTTCAGCATGGACAGAACCTGTGGGAACAGAAGCCTTTTAGACATTAGTACTACAATCCAGAAGAGAAGTGATTAGAGCGTAGGGTAGAGTTATGGCTGCGGAGATGAATTTTAAAGGGGGAGATCAGTAACATTTAGTAACTGATTAGATTTGGAGGTCAAGGAAAAGGGAGCAATTGAATAAATTTACAGTGATGAGATTGGGGCATTGAGAAGATCATAGTGAAATTATTAATAATTAGAAAATGGGGCAGGACTGACAGTGCTGCTCCTCGATGCTCCCATCAGGGCTCTTCTCCCCATCCAGAAAATAGCTCCTGGACATTAAAAGCCGCAGCATAATTTTAACTTGGATCTGTCTCTCCTGAATACAATTAGCGGGCAAGGGACCGAGGGGAGACTGGGAAGGAGACCATGTCCTGGCCCTTGTCAAGCAGTCTCATCCAGTGTCTGTTTGGTTGAATTTGGTCTGAGAGGTGTGGGAGGTAAGGGCTGCACTGAGCACAAGGCAGAAGGAATTCCGAGAGACAGCACAGAGTCTTGTGGGGCAGATGCTTGTGGATCTCTGAGACCATCCGGGATGGGGGCCCAGTTCTCCCGTAAGTGGGAAATTTAGGACAAGAGACTTCACCTCTTTTTGTCTTAATGCCCTTATCTATAAATTGGAGAGTATAGTACTCTTTGCCTGATGGAATATTGTGAGAATTCAGTGAGTTCACGGAATACTTCAATGACTTAACTGTACACTTGAAGTGATTAGAACAGCATCTGGTACAGTGGCGATGTTCAAAAACTTTTGTTATCATTATTACTTACTGAGGAGCACATTGTTAAAGGGAAGGTAGAGATAAAAAAAAGAGCCAAATGCAAGGCACTGGGTATGATTTCAGAGAAAGCCATTTCTGTGAGGAGGTAAAAACAGAAGCCTGGTTTCTGAAGTCAGGAAGGAAAAGGTGGCGAACTAAATGAGACATCAAATGGAATACTCACAAATCAAGCCTGGACGTCTGGGACAAGCTTCACTAAAGCAGGGATGGTTTGGAATGCTTACACTGCCTCAAAGTATTAAAGAAAAGCAAGAAAGCCCTTCAGAAAAAAGTTACTAGTGGAAATATCAATGCTACTGCTGCTGCTGCTACTACTACTATAAATAACAATATAATAATAATAATTTTAAGCAAAAACCATAGTACACATCAAGGATAAATAAATGTAACAGGAGAGAGTTGTGACTAAGGCTGGTCAAAGAATGCTTCTTTTCTAATATCACATATGTGAGTCCAAAGAAAGTCACACTGCATATGACAAGTAAAAATATAAGAGCTCATCATTAAATTGTTCCATTTAAATGAAACAGACAATAGTAATAGAGAACTCAGTGTATAGTTATCAGTTTAAAATGCAAATAGGATCAAGTCCATAGAAAATGAACAATAGCATTCACATAGGAAATTGATAATGCCACAATTTCAGAAGCAAGCATAGTCTCTGAACTTCAGATAATGTGAAAAGCCATATATGTGATGTGTATTCATGTACCTGAGTCACAGAGGAGTTACAGTTAACTTAATCCTGGGATCCATAGTCTCTTTTCAGGTACTTTCCAAAATACTCTTTAGTATTTTCCTTCTTTCCTGCTGACAAAATCTAAATGACCTAAAAGCATTTTCAATGAGTACAACAGGAAAGAACACAACTGTTAGCAAATGTGCATTTGAGCTCTACACTCTCAAGGTTTTCGAAGCAATAAAAACCAATTAGATAAAATTCAGCAGCTAGAGTGAGAAAGAGCAGTACAGTCTTACCACTTACTAATAGGGTTTTTAATAATAGATAGCCTTCTTTGCAGAGCTGAAGTTGGAATTAGCAGAAGTATCAATTGCACAACATTCTGCTGACCAATACACAAAGCAAAAATGTTACATTAATGCAGTGGGTTTGTCAGTTTAAACTAGTTAGGTAGAGCCAGGGCAGGACTTACAGCAAGACTATAGGAACACTGAAGAGGTGAAAATTGCAAGAAAAAAATAAATCAAGCATTCTCTTTAGATATTATGAGTTAGGTTATAACCTACTTCAGGAGGAACTCAAGGAGATCTGGGTCTGAAGAACTTAAAGATACAAGTTTGTTTAGCTTAAATTCTTTGGATCAAGGAATGCTGGAAACTTTCATACCATAAAAATGTTGATTTTTACTCTAAGTAGAACAACTTTCATCTTCAGGTAGAGTGGGAATGTACAAATCTTCCTTCACATCAGATGGTAATTAAATACCTATAGGGTTTTCTTTATTTTGCTTTGTTTTTTACTTCATTCACTATTCAGATAAATTATTTGCCTAATGCTTCTTTGCTTAAAACACAAAGTATGTGGAAAGTATTTGTTTTGTTGTCATAGAAACCATCATTAAAATAATTCACCAAGTCTACTTAATACATCCTTCCCCCCTCCCTTCCAAACTGTCAAAAAGGGGCTCTTTAAAGAGAAGGATAGAGTGTCCTGGAGGAGGTAAGGGGCTGGGGAGGGGCTCAGAATAGGTTCTTTTGTGAGCTTCATGCATGTAAACTGGCAATAGCTCCACCCCCTCCGAGCTCATATACTTTTCTTTCTTTTCTTTCACACTATTCTTTTAAGTATAATCATTTAGGTTTATGAAAAGAATTTCCTCAGGGCGTGTGGTTATAGTGCAAATTTTGTATGATCAGATCAAGCTTGTGAATAATACATTTGTCTGTGAATAAACTCCCCAGGGCATGTCCTCCTGGCTGAGTCTCTGTAATGAAGCATTCGACTATAATTCAGTTAAGAATGTGGGAGATGTAAATATATGTGGGTGGAGAGAATACAGAAAAGACTTGAAACCACAGTGAAACTATTTCCTCCTCAGAGTTCAGTGTTGCATTCAAATGTTACTTAGAGAAAGCAGAGCTGGTGGGCATGAGGTTGATTACAATAGCATTTCAGGGCAAAGGGGAAAGTGAATTGACCCTGACCGAAAATACTGTGTTGGGTAAGACAATTGCATGGAAAAGTGATGGATTGTAGGCTACAGAGCTCACTTCTAGTTCTGCCCCTGCCAGCTTCATGACCCAAGATAGCACATTCCATGCCTCTGAGCTGTTCCATCTGCAAAGTGAAGCATCGAGACTAGTTACTCTCAAAGTCTCTCAGAACTTAACATTTTTTGACTTCACATTTTTTTTACGTCATTTAGGCTCAAGCCTTCTGCAACTTCTTGAGATATGTTAGACTCCTCACAAGATATTCAGGCTTTTTCCCACCTAGGTTAGAAATAAAGAGAAGTCTGATCATTTTGGGCATTGGTTTCATGTCAAAACTGGCAGGAGCTGGGGGAAAGGTAAGGAGAGATTAGGGAGGCTTGCTGGTGTGAAGTTTCCTAAACATGTTTAGGGCATTTTCATTGGAAGAATATGATTTAGAAGGACCCTTGAGATCCATATGTGAATGAGAACTCCAAATGAATTTTGTGCTCATGTCAGTTAGGTAAAACCTGAACTAGAAGGTAGAATTCTGGCCTTGGCCTAAATTCAGGGAAAGTTGTGATTATTTGAAGTCTGTCACTTTCGACAAATTAAAAGGAGATAGTTCTTTATATGTGATGTAAGGGCAGATGGTACCCTTAGGGTTTTTTTCTGGATCTCCCTACCCTTGCCCTCTATGCAGGCCATGAAATTCATGCTCTTCTTCAAGACAAGAAGTTTGATCCCTGCACACCCCTTTGAAGGTTAAGACAGATCCACTTATGAAGCCAACAAACTCACCTCTTTGGAAACTCAAACACAACATGGAAGTTCAAGACCAATATTAATAATTTATTGTCACCTGAACCATGTAAGTACCATTTTGTGCGCATTCATTACAATAATATGGACCCTCAGATTCATGTGTAAAGGTAATTTAAATATTTTATGGTTTATTGCTTGTTGCTCTAAATGTTGTTTTTTTTTTTCACTCTAGAGGAATTATTGATACAAATCTAAGTAACTGAGAGGATGTTGAACTAGAAGCAGTGACGATATCCTAACCATTGTGTCTTGACTCTCAATCCTTTTATGTGACTTCCTGACTTAATTTTCTACTGAGAATTATTCATACAAACAGTCCCCTAAACTCTCGATTTTACTGTCCCTTCCTGAGACACAGCCACAAAGAAATCAAAAATCTAAATGCCCATGGCCTCTTACCAAGGGGACTTTGTAAAGGGCAAGTGCTGCTCTCATTCTCCTTTAAGAAATGAATATGGAAAATGTGTCTGCTTCTCTAGGCATTCAGAACACTCCCTCAATGAATAGTTGCCACTTTTTTTTATATACAAGTACTTTTAAAGGTGATCTAACATGCCATGAGTAGACTTGGCTTTTCTCCCATCCTTTCCTTTTTGAAATCTACTATATGGACTGCTATACACTGAAAAGCTGTGGTAATTGGTAGACTGAAGATAGCAACATAAACTTGTAAAAAAAATCAACTTGAGGCTGGACACAGTGACTCATCGCCTATAGTCTTAGCACTTTGGGAGGCTGAGGCAGGAGAATCACTTGAGGCCAGGAGTTTAAGACCAGCCTGGGCAACATAAAACCCCATCTCTACAAAAAAATTTTAAATTAAAATTTTAAAATTTTATAAAATTTAAAATTTTAAAATTTTAGCTGGGCATGGTGGTATGTATCTATAGTCCTACCTACTTGGGAGGCTGAGGAGGGAGGATCACTTGAACCTAGGAGTTCAAGGTTACAGTGAGCTATGATCCTGCCACTGCACTCCAGCCTGGGTGACAGTGAGACCCTGTCTCTAAAAAAAAAAAAAAATCAACTTGAACTTAATTTTTAATATAGTTACAGATGAGAAGTTGGTAAGAAAGTTTATATATATGTATAAAGGAATTAAATATTTACAGAGTACAATTATTTATTTTTCTGCTATGCTACTTGAATACAATTTGAGAAACTATTAGAAATAAAGCAATCATTCCAAATTTATATATTAAAAATTATATAAAATATTAAAAATATTTAAGTTAAAACATCAGCTCAGAGATATCTCCAGATTACTGGTGCAGGGTTACAATTTGGAAAAGACTAGTCGAGGAGTAAGCTGTCACTGTTTGCAGGCACTCCTCCTACCCTTGTTTCCTGCTTTAAGGAAGATGATGAGAAACATCCACTGCTGAAGGTCTAACATTTCCTTATTTCAATATGAGATTTAACTTCACACTGAGGCCTAAAAACAATGCTAAAAGAATTGGAGCACGTTTTTTGTTTTGCTTTATTTTTTATTAAAAAGTCATTATGGTTTTTTCATTGTGGAACAAGTTTGCTGGCTGTGTTATTTTTGAGATGTATTTGTGTACCATCTTCCTAGAATACATTTCTTTCCAAACACTATAGCAGCACCGAGTCAGGAAAGTGAGATGGACTGTCCCGGGGTTGTAAGCTTCAGACAAGGAGTGATTACATTTCACCCAGCTAGTAGCTAAGATATTTGATGACACACATCCTCAAAGTATCAGCTGACTCACCCTTTCCATCATTCCTATGCTATTGAGCCTTCTGTGAAAGCCACGTAGAGTCTTGGGGTGGCAGAGGGAGCAGGGAGGAAATGGATTTTAGTATCAGACACGTCTGATGCAAATCCTTGGCTTGCTAATTAAAAGACAAAATGAACTAAGGCAAGTTACTCATGTTTTCTGAGTCTCAATTTCCTTGCTGTTATAATTAAACAAAGTAATATTAGAGTAATGCTTACCCTAGGGCCTGGCATTGAGTAAGCCCTCAATAAAAGGAATTGCTATGGTATGACTACTACTATCCTCTTACCCCCATATTATTGTAATATCTATTATTATCACTATATACAATATTCCCTTTCTTCATAATATTCTTCCTATATCATAGCATAGGTGTCTGGCTATCATTAGAGTTAGAGACTTTGTTCACACATGTACATAATCATAGTGTCGCTGGCCCCTGAATGTCCCAGCAAATGCTTAACAATGGTGAAAGTACAACCTCTCTATCCCTCAATAATTCTTTACCTGTTAGAATAAAAGGAGTCAGTTGAAGAGCAAACTCTACTATGGTATTGTATACAGCAGCTTTCTTTTTTTCAGGCATTTACCAAAACCTTTAAAAGTAAATTCTTTAACCTAACAAGACCCTGAGCATGGAGCTGTATGAAAAGCTCAGCATCTTTCACCTGACTGAGGCTTGAGGAGAGAGGTGGGCTGTCAGGACTTGATTGAGGCAGGACGTAATGAAGCTGATGCATCGGGGTCAGTCCCTTATACCCAACACCTCATTAAATCTGTATCAGAGGGGAAAAGGTTCAGAGACACTTTCAGAATACTAACCTTTTTATCTTGCCTTGCAACAACCTGGGCTTCATGAAGGGAAGGAAGAACAGTTTTAGCTATTCAAGATGAATAAATACTAAGATCTACTATACAGCGTGGTGCCCACAGTTAGTGATAGCGCATTCTAGGTTTAAAAAGCTGCTAAAAGGGTGGATCTCATGTTAAGTGTTCCTATCACCAAATAATAATAATAATAAAGCAGGTGGGAGGAAACTTTTGGAGAGGATGGATATGTTCATGGCATAGATCGTGGTGATGGTTTCTCAGTGTACACCTATCCCTACATGAATCAAGCTGGATATATTAAATGCACCAGCTTTTTGTATGTCAGTCATACCTCAATATATCAGTTTTAAAAAACAAAACCAAGGTGGCGTTAAATTTATGTTCCTTGTGTGGGATCGAGTAAACTAAAAAATAAATACAAAAAAATTTTTTTAAAAACCTATTAATTCAACATGTTCAATGTTCCTCACACTCCTATTTCCCCATCTACTCACTTTCTCTTCCTTCATCTTCTTCCTTTAAGAATTCGTCAAACTATATGCTCCAATGTGAAAAGTCTGGAACGTGTCTCTGATGGTAGCAGATGTGATGACACACTCTCTCCCTCCGTCAGCTCTCTCCTCTCATCCTCCTCACCTGCAGTCCTTTCCAGGTCCCTTACCCCCTTCCTCCTCTTGGTTGGCTTTTCAGGCCTCTATTTTCTTTCTCACAGCCTGTCTTAAACCTTTTTCTGCTTCTATAACAGAATACCACATACTGGGTAATTTATGATGAATAGGAATTCATTTGGCTCACATTTGTGGAGGCTGGGAAGTGCAAGATTGAGGGGCCACTTATAGTGAGGTTCTTTTTGCCCTGTCATCCCATGACAGAAGGGCAAAGAGAAGGTGAGAGAGAGCAAGCGGTCAAACTCACAGCCTTAAGCCCTCTTATAATAGGCATTAATCCATTCATGAGGGTGGAGTCCTCGTGACCTAAACACATCTCGTTAGGCCCCACCTTCCAACACTGTTGCATTGAAGATTAAGTTTCCATCATATACTTTTGGGGGGACACATTCAAAGCATAATACAGCTCATGCTGACAGCATCCTAAAAATGAATGCAATAGCAGGTGTGATGTGTGTAAGTCATTGCTCTTCCAAAATGTTGAGCACAATAGGCTGCATGTAGCACCAAAGAGAGAACAGGGAAGGCAGGGAGGGAGGGAAAGAGGGAGAGGGAGAAGGAGAGAGAGCTAGTGCACAGGTTAAATTACAGTGATGAACCTTGGTTACAATGGCAGGGATGGCAAACCATACCTAAAGATCTAGAAATAAAGAAACATGCAATTCAACAGTTTAATAACAAAAGAGACAATTCCCTGCAAAGTCTTTGAGCACATTGATTGGAAATGACCAGGAAGGCCAGGGATGCCATGAGATGGGGCAATGGCAAAAGTGAAATTCCAGAATGAATGGTGTCTACATTTTAACTGTGGAAAAGGGTGGTATTTTTTTGTTTATTTGTCTGTTTTGTTTTTCTGCCCTTCAGATAGGACTGAGTCATTCCAGAGAAAGGTTTAGAGAAATCTAAGTAGGATGGTAGTCTAAATATCACCAATTTGGCCCTTTATGCCCAAGGACCTTGTTACTCCTTCAAGAGCTGAGCCTTTTTTAATGTAGAGGGACAGGAAGTCTATGGGTTAAGAGCAGGTACTCTGGGCCAAACTGCTGAGTTCATATTAATTATGTATGCCTCAGATACCTCATCAGTAAAGAAGAGTTAAAAATAATAGCACCTATTTCTTAGATTTGTTCTAATAATAAGTTAATACATAAAATTCTTCCATTAGTACCTGAGATATAGTAAATGCTTATATAGCACATGTATACAGAATAGGCTATTATTAGATGAATACAATTTATTTGCAGTTTTTATAAGTGGACCAAATAATTTTGCTTACATTCTCTAATGGCTCATTTTTCCCAGAGTGGGGGAAGTGTCTGCTTTCCTGTTGCTAAAGAGTTCTTTTAGAGAACAGTGTCTATTTTAGTGCCCAAGCATCTACCTCTTTCTGACTTTTAAGTAATAAGCAATCTGTTGTGTACATTTAAGAATCTCTGACAACTCCAGCTAAATACCTGGAGTTTCAGTAGTTTATGAAAAGTGGGATGATGATGAGTGTCAAGGATGGAGCCATGGGCCAAGCCAGGCAATTATAGAATCCGGATGACTACATTGCACCAGCAAACCTTAGGGTAGCATTTCTCCCTCCACCAGTAACATACTTTCTGATATATGACCATAAGAAAATAGAAAAGCATGCTCATAAATGCTGCATCAAATGTTAAAACTCCTTGATTTAAGAACTCTTTTATTTTCCACTTTCTGCAGTGCCAAACTCGTTCCTCCAATTTAAGCAGAGATGTTAGCCTGAGCCAAAGCCCACAGGTAACAATGTCTCTACTTGAAACATCCACCTGTTTATTTTCATTGCATCTAAACCTTAAAATATACATCTAACATTGCTGGTGATAATTATAGCCATGTGCTAGACACTGAGATGAGAGCTTTGTGTTGAAGCCTCACAACAATTCTACAAGGTAAGTACTGTTATCATCCCCGTACATATGAAGAACACTCTTAGAGAGCCTAAATTATTTGCCCAAAGCCACACACAGTAAGTGGAGAAATAGGATGGTGTCCAAAGTCCGTTTCATTCCAAATCCCATATATTCAGAAAACTACATCTAGAACTTTACCTCTTCCTGATCTCAGGTATGATATTCTGTGGCTAAAAGATCATTTACTAATTTACTGTCTTTCTGTGGATAACTTGATGCATAACTCCTTCTTACATGCAACATTCATACATGTTTAATCATGTTTTGTGACTGCCATACCTTCCTGTTTTACCTCCTGAGAAACACATCCAAAATTAAGTCTGTGTCATTGCTAGGTATATATCGAAGACAGTATATTTTCTTAGACTTAAAATTATCATTAACTCAGTGTGTAAAACCTAAAGACTGACCTCACTTCTAAGAGATGATGGATGCTCATGTGGGGATAAAAGAAATAATTTTCTATGTACCATTTTAAAGGGGGTAAGGGAAAATTTTGGAAAGATAAGGCCTCAGCTTAATGGAAGATAATTGACATTTTCTTTTAGGAGTTGTTAATTAAAACAACATTAAATATTCCCCTACAATCTTTTGTCAGTCAATAGGATAGGCCACTAGAACTGCCACTGAGGGGCCCATCAAAACCTATAACATTCTCCCAGAGTAGCTAATTACAGCCATTTTAAAAGGTTTCCAATGCGCTCACCAACATGTTTTTTGAGAATTCACTTCCATAAAACATTCAAATGTTAACAACCTGCCAGAGAGAAGATGCCATGTGGAAGTACTCAATCAACATCCTAGAGCAATGTCCAGTCATTGTTATTTTATATAGGTCAAATCCTGTTTTTAAAAGGCCTATAAAGGAATCCAATTATATATAAGAATATAATATACGACAAAGCAAGCGTCACAAAACAGTGGGTAGAGAAAATGTAGTTAAATAGATGATGCTCAGGAAGCTGTTTAGAATTTTGCTTTATAAAAGAAGATACCCACTTTATACCATGTACTCAAATTATTTTCTTATGTAAAGGAAAAAATGTAGTAGAATATAAAATTGTTTGTCAGATCTGCGGAGGAACTGTAGAATTTCTAAAACTTTCAGCAAAATAGAGGAAGAAGTCAGCCTGTTTTTCTACATAAAATTAAACTTTAGACTAAAGAAATTGAAGTAGAAATGAAAAATAGGAAAATGTACAGAAAAGATTAAATGATTAAAGTCTACATTATATAAAGGTCCCATTATTTTAAATAAGAAAATGAAATCAAGATATCAATAGCTAAATGAAGAAAGGTTAAGAAAAAATAATTTCTACATGAAGAGTTGCAATTAAGTTATTGAAAATGATGAACTTACCATCTTAAACATAAGTCCATACTAAACTGAGACATCAGTTTATACCAATGAAATGATGAAAAATAAATGATGATAATAACTAACTAATAGAAAGACAATCTTAAATCTGGCACATTCGTGAATTGCTACTAACAAACTAGGACAACCATTTGTGAGAAGGTTTGGCTTTATAATTCAGGTATCAAAAATGCTTCAAACCCTTTGAGCAAGTAATCTCATGCCTGGAAATTCATCTTACCAGAAGCTTATTGAAATAAGTACATAAATGAATAGAAATATATTTACAAAGATTTAGGCAGTGTTATTTATAAACCACAAGATAAGAAACAATGTGTATGTCTATCATTGGGGATTGATTAAGCAAATTATAAGCATACATAACCAGTTGAGAGAGTATTCATGAAGAATAAGTAGTTACATGGAGAAATGCTTACGATTTACTGTTAATAATAGATGCAGAGTAGAAAAATAAGTATGATCAGTCCTGGAAAAAGATATTTTGAAAAGTAATCTATTTTCTAAAATGATAGGATTCTTATCTTCCCCATTTTAAAATTTATGTAGTTATGACAATTTTATATGAGTGAAATATAATTTATAAAAATCTTATCTAACTGTCTCCATTAGTATATATGGAGTTTTGCTTAGAGGATATTTTATTGTAATTAAAACCTTGCTGCATACATTTTACTCAGTGTGCTGGTGCCACTGGTGACACAGAGGGCTGAACTCTAGGCTCCATCTAGCCATCATACAGTGGTCCAGATGTTTGATATGCGGTATCAATACATTGCTCCTTGCTGGACCAATCACCAGCGGTATACCTTCTGACTACTTTTTAGTGAGTAGAATATATAAGAAATTCTCTGTCACAATCACACAATCAGGTACTTTCAGTCTAGGAGAGGAAATGCAATTACATTGATCTAACTAAAGTAATCATTGAAAGTCTGTTATAACCCTAGGATATCCACATGATCATTGACAGAGACATAGAGATGGACACAGTATCTTTGAACAGAAAACACATAATTTATTGTTTGAATTGGATTTTTTATCCTGAAATTTGGAGGATATTTGTCATCTGTTTTTATTTCTGAAATATAGAATGAATGAATCATGATAATAGTTAACATTTATTGAGTATTTAGTGTATGCCAGCCACAATGATAAGTACTTTATATTTATTTCATTATTTACTAGTGATAATTATGTCCACTTTACAGATGAGCAAATTGAGGATATTTATTTCATTATTTGTTAGTGACAATTATCTCCATTTTACAGATGAGCAAATTGAGGCACATAGAAACTATGTATATCTTAGCTACTCTGCTTGAAGGGGCAGAACTGGGTATCCATTTAGTCTTCTGTCTCACAAGTAATATTCTGTAAAGTACATGTTCTTCTCCCTCTCCAATAATATTTTATTTGAAATTTTATGATGCAGGTTATCAATAATCCATAAAGTCTAGGATTTTACTAATACTGACTTGTAAAATGGTTAATTTGCCTTTGGGGTACTCCTGTGAAACATCAGTAAACTGTATCTTCCCTCATCTCCTTACTACAGAATATTGACACAGGGTGACCATGCAACCCAATCTGTCATGCATGAATTCCAACTATACCAACTTTCAGGGCCTTTTGAACTGATAGTATGAGAAGGATGGTGACAGGTATGTAAGCTTTGGAGTCACAAAGCCTGAAGCTTAATACTCTCTTCATTATTGGCTGGATGTGTGGTCATGGCAAGATAATCTTTCTAAAATTCAGTTTCCTTATCAGTAAGATGAGAATAATAACATTCCCAAATTGCAGGCTTGTAGTGATGATAAAACAAAATATGTAAAGAGTCTTGCCTACAGTCTGAAATATAGTAGACACTCAATATATAACTAAAGATTTTGAATTTATACATGTTAACTTGTTATGAGCATAGTTCTAGAAGATGGAGATATAGCCAAACATGATCAATAAATTCCCTGCCCTGATGGAGCTTATATTCTCGTCAATATTAAATAAGATGGTAGAAAATGGACATTATTCTTAGGAACAGATCAGGAAGCATATAGTCAATTCATAACTTGTGTTCGTAAACAACTGCTCTGATGCACAGCGTAGCACTGATAGCTCAATAACAACCATTGGATAAGGACACAAGCCATTTATTGAGACTGGAAGTGTGAACACAGGCATAATCTACTGATATGTTAATTGTTGTTGGACATTTGCTAATTCATAGAAATTCACCTTGTCACCCATACAAATGTCATTTGTTATAGCTTACAAGTTTCCATGTAGGCATAGATTACTGTTAAACGAGACTGTACAACTCCTTGTAAAGTAATTAATAAATATTCATGTACACTGATATTGCTGTTAATGATGACAGATCTTGTACATTATAAAGCATATTCTAAAGATGAGTATGTTAATCTTGTAAGACAAAGACACTCTAATATCTTCTAATATCAGTTCCAATATCTCAGGAGCGTTTCATTTTTTTAACATATATCTTTTCTTTACTTGTACCTCTGTGAAATATGGAGTCATGCTCCAGTAAATATTTGCATCAATTTATATTTTAAATATTTATCTACAACATGTAAAGTTTCTATGTAAATACTTTGAATTACTGTTTCTCAGGAAATGGCAAGATTCAATCTATATTTGATTTTCATTTTGGATTCTGCAAAAAAGACTTTTTAAGTCTAAATCTCTTCATATTTACTCACATCATTTCACTGACTGACACATTCACACCAATATTTATTAAGTACCTACTATGTGTCAGGCACCATCCTGGGCCATCGGCATATAGTAGTATGAGGAACACATATTCCAGCTTTCACTTTCATATATTTCTAATCTTTTGGGAAAGATAAACAACAAATTGTTAAACAAATGCATAAATAATTACAAACTGTGAGGTTCTGTGTAAAACAAACAAAGTGTTGTGATAAAACTTGGTCAGGAAAAGCCACTCTGAGGAATTAAACCAATTTAGACCTGAGAAAGGAGAATGGGCCCATTATGAGATAAAACATGGGAATAGCATTTTAGACAGAAATAAGAGCATGTGCAAAGGACCTGGGGGAAACAAGAGGATGATGTGTGCTTGAGTTTAGTGAGCAAGGGAGAACGTGATTGCATGAATGAATTAGTGGATGAATGAATTTGACAACGCCTTTCAATTAGTGCTCCCTGAGTCATTTGTTCTTTGTTTGAATGAATGAATTTGACAGTGCCTTTCAATTAGTGCTCCCTGAGTCTCTTTGTTCTTCATAAGTGAGAAAGCCACAGTCTGAGCCCATGTCCTCTCAAGAATGAGAATGTTTAGGAGACCCAAGCTAAGTGCCCTCTCACATTGCTTAGGTTTTCTTCCACTCCTTCTGCAGCCCTGCTGCATCCCTTTTCTCTCTGAACATGGATGTTCTTCTTCTATGACAAACTGCAATTGACCAATTTCTTCGCTTTTGGACTCTTTCATTGTGATATCATCCATTAAGTATCAAATCCCACCTTAGCACTATGGTATTGTAATTTCATTCCATTCGGCACATATGCACTTTACCTAGTATCTGAATTTAGCTACATGTCATTTTGTAAGTGTTAATGAGGTTTTCATGTTCTGAGGTTTATAATCTTCAGTAAATCATAAGGCTTTGTAGGCAGGGTTTTTACCTTCCTTACCCGGTTCAGTGGTCAGCAGAGAGGGAGAAATATCAATTCTTATTATTCCTAAGTTTTACTATATAGATGGACAAGTTGATAGATAAATTTGGAGTTATAAAAATATATGTTTATATTTCCCTTACATATATAGTATGTGCATATATAGTATATATTTGCTAAATACGCTTACATATATCTATATGTATTATACATGTGCTATATATATTTATTCATATGTGTACAGTTTTAAAGCTATCTATCCATTCATTCATTATCTATCCATCCTTAGAGATAGGTATAGTGAAACAGAGGACTACCCTCACAATCAGCACTTAATTCAGGAGGATGCTTTATCACAAATCTTATAGAAATACATGTAAAGATGGGCTTTGGAAATGCTAATTGTTCTAGTGATAATTTGATATATTTCTGTTGATAATGATAGTAAGAAGAGAAGAGTACTTGAAGAAAGGGTATGAGGGCAGTGTGAATAACATGCAAACATCAATGGGTACATTGAAAGAAAAAAATGGAAGAAGTAGTCTACTGGGGAGACTTTCTTACTTTTTTGCTAGAGGATAGAGAGAAGATGGGAAATGTCAACAATGGTGATATGTGTGAGAAGACAAGTAAAAATTCTACTGGGATCTCTGCTACCTTTCCTAAAGTCAGGCTAGCAAGGCTTATGGGCAGCAGGCAGGCAGTTACTGTGCCTGACTAGCCTTGATGTGGCTGAGCTAAATGGAGCACAGAACATTTTCTACAAAACAAGTGTAGTAGGCTGCTTCCAAAACAAGTCACTGAATAATTTAGAAAGAGACTGAAGAAATGCAGGCTGTTTTTATACCAATTCTTAGTTTCACACAATTCCTTGGACTTATTTAAAAGCAGAAAATATGTTAAGAACTTCAAGTTTGTGAACTCTAGTTGGAACAAGGATCAGTCCTCTTTCTATACTGTGTGTTTTGATGCTTTTTAAGACATACTTACCAACTTAGTGCTAGATAAACACTAAATAACAGTCATCGATGCATATAAGCAAAATCAAATGTGTATTATTTAAAAAGAGATGCAGTGCTTTAATAAAATGTATTTAAGAAATTTTAGAGTATATACATTCTATTCTGTTAACAACAAAACAAATAACCTGGTAATTTTTAATAGACATTTTGGTGGGTAAAAGGCTTTTTGAGACCCCTGCTGACAGCAGAGGAGAACTGCATCCAGGTGTTAATTACTTACCAGAAACTAAATATATAATTCTCGTCATTAGTCTGGCTGTCTTAAATACATGTGATTTCTAAAATAGGAAAGATGAAATACTATAAGATAAACATATAAAGGAGAATTAATTTGCTACACAGAGATTTTTATTTTGCTTAAGGTTTATAGGTCTCCTAAATTTTTAACATGTCTTATATAATTCAAAATTACTATTTTGGTTTATTTTTTAAAAGTGTGAGGAACTACACAACTCTTTAGAAACACATGCATTATGAGAACAAGAATAATTCAAATTTTCAAAGATAATGTGGCATTCTAATAAATAATAACAGTGCTAATTTTATCTGAAAAATAGTGTGCATTTCATCAATTTTATTGAGGGCTAGATACTATTCTATATGTTAGGGAATGCAAACAATTATATAAGATAATTTGACCTACAGAATGGGAGAAAATATTTGCATGTTATACATCCAATAAAGGGCTGATAACCAGAATCTACAAAGAACTCAAGCAAATCAGCCAAAAAAAAAAAAAAAAAAAAAAAAAATCAAACAACTCCATTAAAAAGTACATAAAAGACAGGAACAGAAACCTTTCAAATGAAGATAGACTAATGACAAACAAACACATTAAAAAATGCTCATCATCAGAGAAATGCAAATCAAAACCACAATGAGATATCACCTAACTCCAGTGAGAATTGCTCTTATCAAAAAGTTTCAAAACAATAGATGCTGGCATGGATGTAGAGAGAAAGGAACACTTATGCACTGTTGGCGGGACTGCAAACTAGTACAACCTCTATGGGAAGTGGTTATGGAGATACCTCAAAGAACTAAAAGTACACCTACCATTTGATCATCAATTCCACTACTAGGTATTTACTCAAAGGAAAAAAAAAAACATTTAAAAAAAGACACTTGCACTAGAATGTGTATGGCAGCACAATTCATAATTGCAAAGATTTGGAAACAACCCAAATGTCCATCAATACATGAGTGGATTAATAAAATGTGGTGTGTGTGTGTGTGTGTGTGTGTGTGTGTGTGTATATACACGCACATAATGGAGTACTACTCGATCACAAAAAATTGTAATCTAATATCTTTTGTAACAACCTGGATAGAACTGGAGGTCATTCTTCTAAGTGAAGTATCACAAGAATGGAAAATAAATGCTACATGTACTTGATACTAAATTCGAATTAATTGATCAACACTTATGTGCACATATGGAAGTAAAACTCAATGGAAATCAAGTAGGTGGGAGTGGGGAGGAAGGGATGGGTAAACTCACACCTAATGGGTATAATACACACTATCTGGGTGAAGGGTACACTTATAACTTTTACTCAAACTGTACAAAAGCAAATTATGTAACCCAAACTTGTGTATCCCTGTAATATTCTGAAATTTAAAAAAGATAAATTGAGATTGCAATAAGTGCTAAAAATGTTACACCATGGAGAGGATAGAATGATGAGAAAGTAACTGTATGGGGAGTGTGGTCAGGAATTACTTCACTGAAGAGGTAAAATGTGAAGTGAAACCTATGTCCTGATTTTTTTTTTTAAGCCTTGCAAAGGTTTTAGAAACAGAGAGCAGCAAGTGAATAATCCAGAAGGTAAGGGCACAGGGTAATCATGTAAACATAAAGATCATATATAATAGAAACCAAGCTTGGCTCAGCCTACACTAGGTATACAAATTGGATATTTGTGTTCTCATCTCTTAAAGGCATCCAAATGTGTAAAAAATATCAGTCTTTGAAGCCAGACAAACAAAACTTGAAAATGGTTTTAATGCTGCCCTTAAGAAACCTACAACAAGTTTCTGAACCTCTTTTAGGTATCTGTCTCATCTGTGAATTATTAAAACATTGAACCTACACAAAAGGTTTTCTTGATAATACAAACCGATATAATATATAAAAGGCCTAAGTATAGTAGGTGCTCAGTAATTTTTCATTATTCTTTCCTTTGATTTAAGGGTTCCCTGGGCCTTACCTCACTAATAAGTCTCGGCTTAGCTGTGAGAGTTAATGAGATACAGTGAGTAATGATGCCCAAAGGGCAGGCAGGCAGGGAGGTGTGAAGTTGAGTTAGTGAATACCCAAGAACAAAGATGCCACTTTCATTTTCTTTCCAAACTCTAGGCCTAATATAGGGGCTGGCATATAGTAGGGATAAATAAAATTGAGACAGAAATAACTCCCTCTATGTAATCCATATAAGAGACTATATAGCCCTAAAGTCATGTGAAAAAATGACCAAGACTTCATCTGAGGCTCCCAAAAGTCACTAAACTGTGAGACTATATAACTTCATTACTTAGAGCCATGGAAACAATGATATGACTAAGT
>VSMD01089514.1:0-16094 GCA_008750895.1 Mirza zaza
CCCGGCCCCTGGGGTGTGCCAGGTACTGTGCTCATCATGGGACACAGAGGCAGTGAAAATAGAATTCCCATACTCATGTAGACTAGGGGGATGCAATCATTCCAAATGGACTGACAAGGAATGATGCTGGGCAACATGAAAGAAGTACAGGAAGGTGGAAACAAAGGGCAGGAAAGCTAGGCTAGTCTGGAAGGAATGTGAGGGCCTTCTGGGCTGCAGATTCATAAACCACAGTGTGAAGGGTGAGAAGGCCTCAGTCAGGTCAATCAGTACAGCTCGGAGAGAGCTCAGGCCCAGTGAAAATCCTGAGTGAGGGTCTGGAAGAAAGGGCGAACAGGGCACTTTCTAGGAAACCTAAGGGGGAGAAAAGCAGCCCATCTGGAATACGTGGGGCCAAGGGCATTGGGAGAGGCCATAAAGGTGGGCAAAGCTCCATTCGGAGGACCTTCTAATCCATGTAAAATCTATGAGGACAGCAACAAAATGAAAACCAACTTGCATTTTCTTCCTTTGATTCGCTTGGGCTCTACTGAACGTACCTATGTTGTAGTTAAAGTGACATGACTTATATCCTTGGATACGTGTAATAACGAGCTGAATTATGGCCATGCTCCTTTTATAAACCTAACCCATCCTTCATGGCCCAGCTTAAAACTCACCTCCACTATCAATTCACCCTTCAGCAGCGTAAAGTGATTTCTCCATATTCAGATCTCCCAGTATTGATTACTTTATCACTTAATTATACTGGCTTATTAAATTATCTTTTCATATGCCAGTGGCTTAACCCTTTTATTAAAAACAGGGCTTCTGAAGAGTTAAGATACAGTTTGAAGCTTCTCTGTATCCCCCACAGTACCTGGTATCCACATAATTATCCTCTTGGCCAAAAATCATGGTTCTAAGCCCAAGTAATACATTAGGAAATAAGGCAGAGATGGACTCTGTTCTTATAGGTCTTACATTTTGAACAGAGAGACAGAGAAAATAAAGAAGTAATTTAAAAATATAGATCATACATAGGAATATATACACACATACACACACACACACATCCATGAATACAATTTCAAATAATGCTAAGAGCAATGATGAAATAAAGGGACTGGAATTTGACTAGCTTGGAGGCCTGCTGCTTTATATTGTATGGCAGAGAAAGTCCCAGGAGTTGGTATTTAAATTGGGACATGAATAATAAGAAGGAACGTGCCATGGGAGCGTCTGGCATTGGGTGGTCCAGATAGGTAAATACTGAATGCAAATCTCTATGATAGTAAATGATCTATGTCAAAAGCAAGCCAGGGACAGATCAGGGAAAGCAAGAAGAAATGAACACAGTAGGAGATATTGGATCACATAGAGCCTTGTAGACCATAGACAGAGTTTGGGTTTTATTCCAGGTATAATTAGAAGTCTTTGAAAGGTATTAAGTACCCACAAGGTACTCAATTTTCAAATTTATTGATTGCTTGGTTATACTTGGTTAAGCCTCAAAAAAAAATTTAAGAGAAAAAAAATTACTCAAAATTATGTCCTAATTCTGAGTTAAATAGTCATACCTAAGGCCTGGACAATTGCGGAAAATTTTAGCAAAATAATGGAATTGGCTTAACAACAGTTTTCAGAATTGTCCCTTACAGCAGATGTTATCTGTCAATATTACCTTTTTTCTACAAATGTGTCTTTCATGTAAACAACATCTGCAAGTTTTCATGATGAAACTGAAATAAAAGCCTGCCGGAAAACTATTGGCAATCCTCATTTCTACCCTCTAGTGAATGTCACAAAAAATAAACTTCATGACTTCAAGTCTTTAAAGAGAAAGTTGGTTAATCAGAAGAAAGGCAGCTGAGCTGCAAAGTACTTTTAAAGGGAAATCTTGTGTATGTAAGCACCTATTTTGCAAATGAAGCGTATGAAGCCATGTATATAGGAGGTAGAACTCTTAACTGGTGGTCATTAAGCATCTCATGGGCAAAAGCAGTAATGAATTACCTCCATTTTTGCTTCAGCAATTGCTTTTATTTGCATCTTTAGCATAGAATAATAGAGCAAAATAGCCTAAAATGTCAATAATGAAATAAATCAACAACAAAAATAATAGTGAAAACAGCTAACATTTATGGCATTCGTGTGCCATGCCAATACCTTGATAAACACTTTGTAGGTATTTGCTCATTTAATCATCATAAAATCAATAAAGCAGTTTCCATGAATTAAGCCCATTATAATGGATGTAAAACGAGGCTCAGAGAGATGGAGCAACTTCCCCAGGGCCACAGAGCTGACAAGCTTCAGAGCCAGAGTTCCTGCCTCTCATTCTCTACTGTTTCTCGGTTGCCTTCGGAGAGGCCTGGTGGAAGCATCTTGCTTGCAGCTAATAAAGACTCTGTCCACAGTTGTATGTTACACACTACGCAGGGGTCCTCAAACTTTTTAAACAGGAGGACAGGTCACTGTCCCTCAGACCATTGGAGGGTCGTTGGAAAGTGTGGCACACATTCCACACATGCACACTGTGGGCCTGGGACGAGTCAGCTGCAAAGCAGGACAGGCAGCGGCGGCAAAAAAAAAAAAAAAACAGCAGGCCTGATAAATGTCCTCGTCGGGCCGCATGTGGCCAGTGGGCTGTAGTTTGAGGACACCTGCACTGTAGGCTTCCATTTGAAGGTTGACCTCAGCAGACCTGTTAACCTCAGCAGACACCCATTAATTCATTCACAAAATATTTATTGAATGTGCACTATGTCCCAGGAAATGGGGCTACAACCACAAACAAAATTCCTGAGTTCCTGACTGCAAGACTTGCCATTCTAGTTGATTTTAGTTGAAGAGAAAGGAGACACAGATAGGTTAATATATAATGCAATGTCTTAGAGTGGTAAATATAAGAAAATTGAAAGTGATAGAATAAGGTATGGATTCTCTTTTAGATTGTGTGATACTGAAAAGCTTTCCTTGACCCTATTTTCCCTGAAGTGTATATACAAATCAGAATGCCACATGCACTTAGAGAGCAAAAAGAGACATTTGCACACATGTTAGGGCATTGTCATGCACAATTTGGGGAGAAATCCTTAGACACAGACTCTGAGTTTTTAAATCTACTGATTGATATTTGAAGAAGATATTTCATATAATAAGCAATTGCTTCACTTTGCACATAGATTCCTCATGGGCTTTCTTTGAATGTTAAGTTAAATCCTTCATTCTTTTGGGTGGTGAGTCATTTATAAAAAACGTTTTCCTATAAGTCTCTAAGAAATACATCACATAGTATGGTAAGTATGTTTCTGCTATGTATTTGTGACATAATATTGATGTAAGCACTGGCATGTGAGCATTCCAACTGAATTCCAGTCTACTATCTTCTTATTCCCTTGAACTTATGAGCGAAAAAGTATGCTGATATAAAATTACAAAAACGACAAAAAAATGTAGTTTTACTTGAAAAACTACTAACTTTCTTGTGAGGTACAAAAGCCAGTTTGCTCTTATAATTCATTAAAGGTGCCTATTTTGGAATCAATAGTAAATGACTACGGGCTAATTTTTGATTGATAATTTTCTCATTAAAATTAATGTCAATCTAAGCTTCCAAACTGCACCTATTAATAAAACTCTTAATTGATATCATATGTAGCCATTGCCTTTCTATGGGTACAATCAATTTGGTAGAGATCCTGTGCTTTATTGATTTCTGGCTATACACGGGAGGTTTTTTTCCTCCTTCAGGGAGGGACCATTTTTGTGCAGACACCCGAAAGCAGACCTAAGGCATGAGGGCACTTGCCATTTAATTTAGACTTCCTGTGACATTCCTAACAAACAGCACCAATGTCAGACAATGCTGTTAGTACGTATGTCCCAAGGGTCACCAGCTATGAAAAGCCGATTGCTGCACTTAAAAGCTAGACTGTCAGAAAGCTTGGTGTTCTAGACACCCTGGCTCCAGCTCCATCTACAAAACTTTAAGTGCCACTTGCTAAAAGTATGGAAAAACCATATCCTGTCTTTATCCATACAGAGTATCATTACGTGTTTTACAATATCACACGAGCCAAACGAGTGGAACCAGGCAAAGAGCCAGTGTCTTTCATTCAAATGTTGCCAGGTCTTCAAAGAGAAGAAGTTTGCTTGAGTCCTGCAGAGAATCAGCTCCCATGCAAGAGGGGCACTTGAGTACTGATTTGTTAGAACCCAAAGGAGGACTGGACCCACAGTCCTCCTTTAATTGATTCTGTAAAAACACCCCTAAGGTTCATTCACATGTTGTTGTTTTACACTTAACATTTCTGAGTATGTCCATTAACTTGGAGGATCTCAGTACACAGGAAAAAAAAAAAAAATGAAAGGATCTTTTGAGAAGCTAAAAGCCCAAAAGAAAGAAAAAAGTTCAATATCTATTTTTTTCCTATATTCAAACAAAATATGAAATGAAATTTACTCTAGCTCTAAAACTCCAACATAATCAAAGAGCAGCCCAATGGCTAAAGAAAACTCAGTGAAGGCCCACGACCCCTCCGCAGGGGGGGTCATGATACGAAGGGTCTAGATTAAAACTAGTACAGATAAATGTCTCAAAGATCAGATTTTTATGTGAGTGCTAAGCAGCCCTTGAGTCTTCAGAGGTGCTTGGCAAATGTCAAGAGAAAAGACTCTCCTTCAAGGCAACCAGCACTTCTTCCCATGTTGCCATCAAGCTATGACACCAAGTGCTTTATGTTCTCTATGAAATTCCCAGCTTAGCTATGAAACTCAGACAAGTGAAGAACTCTTAAGGAGAATTATTTTACCCTCACTCTCTATATCAGAGGTCACTTTGTGAGTGGGCTTTGAGGGAATGAGCCTAGAATGAAAGGGACTGTGTTCCTCTTCACTTAACTCGAAAACAACAAAATGATATTCTCTCTCTCTTCTCTGTATCTCTCTGTCTCTCTCTGTCTCTGTCTCTGTCTCTCTGCCTCTCTCTCTCTCTCTCTCTCTCTCTCTCTCTCTCTCTTTTCTCATCTCCGTCCCCCTCTGTTTCTGACAGCTTCAGATGCCTAGTTGGCTAGTTGACCATTCTTCAGTTCTCCATTATATTATAAATGATGTTGTAGATCCTTTCTGCCATGGCTTGAGCAAAGACTAAGGAGATGTTTCCAGAGAAGTCTGGACAAAATGCTGGGTCTGCTTTCTGTCCTGAGTTGTTCCCAGGGCGTGTGGCCTTTCTTACACCACTTCTGCCCAGGACAGGAGGACAGCACTGTCCCAGCACCCTGACTCTGCTGTATGGTCCGTGCCTGTTTGCTTATTGATCCTCTAAAATCTAAGCTTGCGAAGTTTACGTTTCTTTGTCAAGGGGAAACTTCATTTAGTATACAGTTTTCACTTTTTAAAAAAGTAAAATTCTTGTTTATTATAAAAGCAATATAACATTAAATAAAATATGTAAAATAAAGAGAAGACAAAGATCATTCATAACTACGTAGTGCTTTGTAGCAAACAGCAAAAAACCACCATGTTTTTGTACACGTTTGGTTATTTTTCTTCACTTTGAGGTATCCATTTGCATTTTTCTCTAAGTGAATTGATGCTTACTTTCTGAAATTTTGTATGGCTATAAAAAACAATTTGGCAAAAGCTAAACAAAAGTTTACACATCTATACATTGTTATTTCTAAAATTGTTCTGTGGTGTAGTCAGAGATTTCATTAAGTGTGTCCTCACAGGTCACTCTCTGAGAAGGTTTCTGACCAACCCTAGGATGCTCCTGCGTCCAGCTCAACCCCACCCACCTCCAACCTGCTTTAGTTATTACAGTTCCCACTTTGGCACTGGCCATCCCCAGACAAATACAGGGAAAAGTGCTGGTTTGTTGTCTGTGTAATACAATGGAAGCACCATGAGCTTTTAGGTTTCTAGTTCAAATGCATCGAAGGTTTCTAAATGCCAGGGACTCACAGTTCTTTACCCAGTAGCTCCCTGGAGACGACACTGAGACCAGAATTAAGGCAGGGATGACTCCCAACATCTCCACGAATCAGCACATGTGTTGTTCCTTCAGTCACTTGTTCACTCATTCCACAGGCATTTTCTGAACACCTACCAGATACCTGAGGATATCTGAATGTCAGCATTCATTTTCCTGTTCTCAAAGATGAGTGAGCTGAAATGTCCAAGGCGAAAGAACGGCCAGAGAGGAAGGTTTGGCACCAGACGTTAAATTAGGCAAAACATGGTGAGGGGAGTCTCAGGATTGGCTACATTTAGCCACATCTGGGTCATCGCTTTCTTTCAAAGTATGCCAGGTTTGTGTAGCTAGGAGAGAAGGGGGAAAGAAGTGGGTTCCAGTTAGACTGGGGTCAGGCCCTGAAGGATCAGGATCCAGCAAACAAGAACGGAACATTATCTCAGTCCCTTGTCAGGCCTCCCCTCCAGGAAGCCTAGGCTAAGCCTCCTTCTGTCATAATCAATCTTGTCTCTTCTCTACCACCTCGCAGTGGCCCACTCCCTGTCACTGCCCCTCTCTCTCACCTGCTAATTGTCAGGTTCACATTGCCTGCTGCCCATCACCCTCCACCTAACTCACAGAGGCTGGGAACTCCTGACAGCAGGAAGCAGGCACAGCACCTCCAGTCCCCATGTCTGGCTCAGGTAGAGGGTTTTCTACCTTTGTTGGAGGAGCAAACAGATGAACTAAGAATCAGCAGACTATGGACCTAAAGGTAAGCAATTCACAGGATGAGAATGCCATCAATGGTACATGGCAATTATAAGTGAGACTAAACTCTGCCATGAGTGTTTAAGAGAATAATCCCATATTATGGTGTATTAAACAAAGCATAGTGTCCAGAAACATGGAGGTTATTATACATTCACTTCTGGTGGATGACAGTCAGTTCCAAGCAGCTGTTTTAATACACATATTTTAACAGGAATATCAATTAGGTAGAATATAAAAAAATTGGGGCTCATAGTAAATAAAGTTAGAGAGAAAAACAAGAAAAAGTAGGAATGGAAATGACAATGAGGAGGATGTGATTACCCCCAACAAAACCAGGTGGCAAATGCTGTATAGAATCCTCACAACAACATTATGAAGTCTAGTGTTATCTTCATGTCACAGTTGAGAAACATGGCTTCAGAGATGTTATGTAACCAATCTGAAGTCACGCTCTTAGTGAATATCAGTGCTGGCATTCAAACTGAAGACATTCACACTAAGACTTATACCAAAAACATCTGCTATTTTGATCACATGATAGTCTGAAAAAGAGTATTGACCTAACTCTCTGGATGGCTGTTAGAAGACTGCTCGAAACTCCAAGAACATAGAATTGCTCTGAAGGAAAAGAAAATGGTGAGAGATTTCACCAGATAACAAGGACATCAGTATCAGAGACACACATTTTGCTGTGATCTATTGACCACAACCCTAACCTCTCTGTCCATCCAGACATGTGTAAAAGAATAGGAATTATTCCACAGTGAACACAAAGAAACAAACCCTCACATTAGATCATGGATCAGTATATGATGGCAGGCATTTAGAAACAGCTTTTTCAAAAAAATAAAAAGGAAACAAAAGCTAAACTGTTTAAGAAATTTCTCTTTACTATTAATGGCATCCTAAATGTTCTTGGATTTTTGTTTTATTTTCATTGTGACCAAGTTTTCTCACTGCCTAAACTGCTGCTTGTGCATGACAAAAGGTCAGGAACAAAATGTGGTATTGGCTCCCATGAATCTTTTTTGAGTGCAATTTATTCATCTTTTTCGGAGTGCCATATGCCAAATAACAAATTATAGATTCCCTTACATCTTGATTCGTTCACATGGATATCTATTAAAAGCCTCAATTTATGGAGAGAGATGCAGAAATTTCAAAAATTGAGAGTCCCATCCAAAAATAGTTAAACAACATGAAAATATGTTCAATATCGCTAGCCATTGGGGAAGTGCAAAATAAAACCATAAAGAGGTATCACTACACACTTATCAGAATGGCTAAAAATTAAAAATAGTGACAATACCAAATGCTGGTGAGGATGCAAACAACTCAGATCAATCAGACATTGCTAGTAGAAATGTAAAATGGTACAGCCACTCTGGAAAACAGATTAGAACTTTCTTATAAAACTTAACATGAAATTATCATATGACTCAAAGATTGTATTCCTGGGCATTTAGCACAGAGAGATGAAAACATACTCATACAAAAACTAATACACAAATGTTCATAGCAGCTTTATTCATATTAGCCAAAAACTAGAAATTCAAATGTTTGTCAAAAGATGGATGGTTAAGCAAGTGTAAGACACCCATGTAACTAATATTAGATACTACTCAGCAGTGAAAAGGAATGAACTATAGATACATGCAACAGTTTGATGATCTCAAGGAATTATGCTGATCTAACATGGCCAATCTCAAAAAGTTATGTAACATATGATTCCATTTATATAACATTCTCTAAGTGGCAATATTATAGAGATGAAGGATAGGTTAGTGGCTGCAAGGAGTTAAGGAAGGAGTGGAAGCAGGGGGGAAGTAGATATGACAATGAAAGGACATGAGGAATCTTGTGGGGATGGAAATGTTCTGTATCTTGACTCTAATATCAGACACATGAACCTACATATGAGATAAAATTGCAAAGAGCTAAATATGCACATACACAGTGCACACAGAACACAGCAATGAGTATATGCAAAACTGTAAAAGCTGAATAAGATCATAGAATGTAAAACAAAACCAATTCCCTGGTTGCGATATCGTACTCCAATTTTACAAGCTGCTACTATCGGGAAAAACCAAATAAAGGGTACAGAGTATCTCTAAGTTTTATTGATTATAACTACGTGTGAATCTATGATTATCTCAAAATAAAAGTTTAATTAGAAAAATAAAAATAATTGAGGAAGCAAATTGAACTCCATTTGCCTGGTTTTTGTAATTTGCCACTCTATTTCACTCTGCTATTCTAACTCTGGATCAGGAGTAATCATAGGTGATTGTGGTGATCAAGTAAGATGCTGCTTATAATGCGATTAGCTCAGAGCCTTGCACATAGTATATATTCAATAAATGTGAACTATTGTAAAGTGAAACAAAATAATTAACATGCCTTTGCCACATCTGGAAAGTGGATGGGGTCTCTGTTACTTGGTTCCTTTTCTAACACTAACAGCTGAGGGAATGAATGAGCAGAGGACCATTCTGGATTGCATGAAATTCGGAAATCACTCCTCACTGTTAATCTCACTGTATTTTTGACATGGAGGGAGATAGAGGCACAAAATGATTGAGCTGCCTGCTAACTCAAGACAGCGCTAAGAATATTCACGTTCAGCCTCCTTTCCTTCTGTAACTCCCTAAAGATGTTCTACTTAATGCATTTTTTTTCCGCAAGCAGGCAAAGGTAGCAGAACTTTTTCTTACCATTTTATGCCTTAATTACCCTAAATTTCTGTGTTCTGATGTGCCAGTTTTTAAAGCTACATCCCCTGCTGAGACATTTACACACCCTAGGCTTGAAGGGAGGGAGCAGCCTGCTCACACAGCATCCTTCTTAGAGTTTGTCGGGGTGGAGACTGTTGATACGGGAAGTCCACGCATCTGCATATATCCAAAGTTCACGTGTGTGCTTTTAAAAGCACAAAATAAGATTCATGTCACTCCTTTTGAAACTGCCCAGTTTGCAAGAAGAACAAGAGAGGAAACAATAGAAAAGTCTTCATGAAACAGGAGGAGCCAGACCCGAGGTGAGGACTTGCTCTTGTAGCTGCCTATCTCTTGCACACGACCACAGAAAAGATTCCCTGCCTGCCAAGTTGGGGCAGGTCACCTTAATATTCCCAAATCAAGGAGGGCTTCTCAGAGGGGGCTGCCTTTACAGCTAATATGTGAAAGAGGAGAAGGAGGAAGCTATGAAAGGCATAGGGCAGAGGGATGGATGGAGACGGAGAGAAGTGATGGGAGAAATGCCAAGCTGAGGAAAACAGTAAAGTGTCCCAGAGCAGTGGTTCCCAACACAGGGCAATTTTGCCTGCCCTCCAGCCCTTGACCCCAGGACATTTGGATATTTCTGGGGACATTTTTGGTTGTCTCAGCAGCAGTGGGGAAGGGACACGTTAGAAGCCAGAGATGCTGCTAAATAAATATCCCGCAATGCACAGGATGGCCCCACCACAAAGAATTATTTAGCACAAATGTCAATAGCAGTAAGGCTGAACAACCCTGGCCTAGGAACAAGGTTTCCAGCAAGGTCTATTTTCAAAACCTGAAATAAAATAAATGGCGACTCATTCATGGGTTCTGAAAGAAGTTAAAATGGGAGTTCCACGTGTCATTTCTAGATATAGTATATTATTCTCACTCAATTTTCAGAAACTGAGGGTTGTGTGTGTGTGTGTGTGTGTGTGTGTGTATGAGAAGGTAGAACAAGAAGGAATCTGTAGTGGGAGAAAGGGGTAAAGAACACATCCCCGTAGTGAGATTTTTAAAGCCCTTTGCAATAGCAATATCTCCTCTCTTTATCGTGTACTTTGTCATTGTTTGCACCCATACGTCTTGCTTTTTCAGCCAAGTTACTGCTTTCCATCTTTTCTTTTCCAAAACACCTAAGCAAGAAAGACCAGAGATAGCATCAGAATTGATTAATGGAAACTTTGCAGATAACTCAAATAGTTAAAAATAGGATTATCCAAATAAGGCAAGTTGGGGGAAAGATTTAACACTTTGTTTGAATATTGAGATTACTTTGGTTACATTATCTGCATGAAGACACTGATAAATAGGTCCTGGCTTATACCTCGGCTCTCATCAGTATTAATATGAGAATAAAAGTGTGTCATAAGGATTCCGAGTCCACTAAGAACATTGCATGGGAAACACCGACTGTGAAAAGCAGTGACATGTCTGGTTTGGGCACTAAGATGTGATATAAAATCCCCCTTTCTCATTTCCTATCTTGACAATCCATACAACCCTTAAACAAAGGGGGTGAAATCACTTGTGGAAAATCTTCTTACAAAGTGTGAATATCTAATATCCCAGGCACATGGTCAGTTAATGTATTTTAGCGTGCGCGAAGGAATTTGCTGAATGCTGACAGCACCGGGTAACACTTAATTTTACTATTGCATATTTATGAAATTAATGATATAATGCTTACCATCCCTCCCAACTTTAACTCTGGATGATGTTATTTGATCCTGTGGGAAGGCATGGTCATTAAGCACAGAATTAAATGCAAGAGTAATCTCAAATTTTGAGGAGGTGACAAAGAGAGATGAATATGTGAGACTAAGTTGTATATTAAATACAGGAGCTTAATGAGAACAAAGTAAAACAAATAAGAAAATAAGCCAGGTATTTTTCTCCAATATGCCAGCTAAGGTTTTATTTTTATAGAAGTGACCCATGTGTGCTTGTATGATTGAGGGATTACCAAATCCCAAATCCTGTCACTCCAAGTATATGCTTCATCTCCAGATTAATATATCTACCATAAACTCTATGCCTTGTGCTAAAAATCTGACATACAATATGTATGTATGTTAGAATTAGAAAGGAAAAAAAAAACTCCTTAATAGCATGCCCATGTTCCGTCAGCTAGGAAGAAGGATGTTATCACACTGTTATTTAAAATATTATAATTGATTATAGATCACAATTCTTCACTGTGGATATATGTAACAGCATATTAATTAATATGTAACAGCATATTAATTCATCAATTATAGGCAGCAAGTGGATATGGCAGCTATTTATAAACATTATATGACTTTTCCCATTCTTAAAGTCCAACTCCAGTTAATAGATCAGTGTTTCCATATTCGCTGAGTGATCCAAAAAGGGTATCTATGTCCCATCAATGAAGTGCAGAATATTCTCAAAACGGAACATCAAAGTCAAACATCTGTTGACTTGGTGTTGGAACCAAAACCAACCTTGTGATAGGGGCCACTGAATAAATATATTACATTGCAAATATTCAAACACTAGCAGTAAGAGATCATTTTAGTAGTTCACAACCACAAAATGTGCATGCTACTTTGGATCAGGGATAGTCAATAGAATTTACCCAATGAATTGGCTGTGGCTTTCTGGCGGGTGGGTTCTAGAATCTGTTGAAGTCAATTGTCACCCAGAGTAAGATTTCTCTTTAATGTCTGCTACAGGTATGGAAGCAGGAAGTGGTTGCATGAATACCACATAATTGCCATCTTGACTCTGAACTATTTCTAATAATTAAAATGTTAAAGTTCTGGCAAAACACCTCAAAAACTTTAGTTAGGGTACCTGTGGATTTGGTTATGCAGTGACATAGATCACAGTATAAGTTTTGACATTGTATGAGATGTATAGCTTATTTTTTGACTACATTTAATTGGTCACATGAATTGTAAAGATAGCAGGGAAAAAACCTCATTTCAAATTTTAATGCAGGGCCAGCATTGTACTTCCCCAAACTTCTACATGGATTAGGAATTTATGCCCTATTGTGAGGCAAGGTTTTAAGAAGACATTTCAGTTTTTCACAGGGAGAATTTTGTGATAGAGAATTGATGTCAAAGGAACTTGCCCTGACCTTTCAGGATGTGACTGACTAAAGCATATTAAGAAAAAATTATGCCTGTAGAAAAAGTAAGGCAACATAGCAGGAAATGCAGCCAGGAATGTCTCAAATAAAGCAAAGAGAAAAGGCAGTGAAGGGAAAGCAGGCTGTGTGAGCAGCAAGAGCTGGGAAACAATCTTTGATCAAAAATGACTTAGCAGAAGAGTTTTACTCCATTAACATTTCCACAGAAGCCAGTGCCTCAGGCTTTCATTGCAGCTTGGGTGGGAATTATGTCCATTGCCTGTCTTAAGAGAACTCCATGAAGCAGGAAGAAATCCAGTGAGGAAGTAGGAAGAGGCCATCTCCTGTTCTGTAGTACATCATTCTGCAAACAAGAGCAATCTTTACCAGGAAGCAAGTTGAAATACCGAGCCTATCTCTGGGACTGATGCTGGAGATTATGTTATATGAAATATACATACATAACCACACATCCATTGTATGCATATAACACTTCCATTTAAAATGTATTCCTGGGCCAGGTGTCGTGACTCACACCTGTAGTCCTAGAACTTTGGGAGGCAGAGAGAGGAGGATCACTTGAGTTCAGTAGTTTGAAACCAGCTTGAGCAAGAGTGAGACCCCATCTCTACTAAAAATAGAAAAATTAGCAGCACATCCTGACCTGTGCCTACAGTCTCAGCTAGTCAGGAGGCTTCAATAGGAGGACTGCTTAAACTCAGGAGTTTCAGGTTGCAGTGAGCTATGATGACGCCACTGCACTCTACCCAAGGCGACAGAGTGACAGTCTGTCTGAAAAAAGAAAGGGGGAGAAATTGAACCTCACTCCTCTTCATATTAGAAAAAAATTAAAATGTATTACCCTATTATGGTGAAAAATGCCTGCATCTCACTTATTGGTAAACTTAAGTTATTCTTTAAAAGGCTTCTGCACACATACATATGCAAAAAAAAAAAAAAAAGGTGCAACTTGTAATTCCATTGCTCAATTAGCCCAGAGTTTGATATTTGAGCTGTTGATTTAATTCTAGAAGAAGAATCATGATGCTAAATACCGAGGATTCTGTAAAACATTTTAAGCCATACGATGCGTTCCTTTATCTTACGCTACTAATAGGTTTCATTTGGCTGAGTATGGGAAGCGAATAAACTATTATTAGACTGCCTCTCCTTTTATTTATTTATTTATTTTTTAAATCTTTAAAAACCTAGCATTTTCGCCTCGCTACTACTAATCCAGTTCTGAAAGAGAGACCCAGCCGTCCGGGGCCCCTGGCAAGGAAGCACAGCAGCAGCGCGGGAGACGACCGAGGTGGTGGCGAGCCGGCTGATGACTTTATACGCGGCGTCCCGGCTCGGTGACCCACAAATCTCCTTTGATATGCCAGGCAGGAGAAAGCGCTTGAAAGGATAAGGAGGAGAAGGCCCGATGAAGCCATCATGTGACAAGAATCCTAAGACTGCTGCCGAAAGAGAGGAAAAAAAAAAAAAAAGCAGCGGGGCGGGAAGGCGCGGGAGCGCGGCGGATGGAGACGGCGGAGGGAGCCGCGCGGAGACCGCCGCCCTGCAGCCCGGGGACCGCCGCCCTGCAGCCCGGGGACCGCCGCCCTGCAGCCCGGGGACCGCCGCCCTGCAGCCCGGGGACCGCCGCCCTGCAGCCCGGGGACCGCGGCCCTGCAGCCCGGGGACCGCCGTCCTGCAGCCCGGGGACCGCCGCCCTGCAGCCCGGCGCGGGGCGGGCGGACCACCGGGAGCGCGGCCGGCGCGGGCCGGGCGGAGCCGCGAAGGCAATCTTCGCTAAATTAAAGAAATCTCCATGGAAATTAGCATGAAACATTTTCTAATCTCCCGCTTTTCACTGCCGACAAGGGTCACTGGTTTAGCTTCCCTCTTATTTTATTATCCCCCAGCCGCTCTCCCAGCCTCTCAGCGTCTTTATACCCTTCCGCTGCACGGCGGCGGGCTCTCGGCCGTCTATGCTGCGTCGCCTCGCTGGCATGCGTAGCCCTTTTAGGCTGTCTTTTCTGAATGAATGAATGAATGAATGAATGAATGAAAAAATGAAGGATATGATTATTGCTGCTGCTCCTGTCGTTGTTATTATCGCTGCTGCTACCGTTACTGCGTTGCCACCAATATTGATACAAATACCACTGCTGCTTCTGTCCCCGGCCATGGGCACAGGGAGCCTTAGAGAGCAAAAGCAACCCTGGCCCTTTCTAATCCCTGGGTGGCGCAGTCACCACCTCACACTGACTTCATTTCCAAATCCAGCTGCCAGGGGGCCGGTGAGGCAGTTGCCCACTCCCTTAAGTGCATCATAAGTGTTCCAGCTGTTCCTCTCAGTCTGTCACCCTGATTGTGTAAAAGGATGAAGGTCACCGCCCTGGACCACTCCTGCTGTGCAGTGTGCCAGGCAGCTCACACCTGGGCAAGGAAGGAGTACAGCATGGGTGTGTTTGAGTGCGAGTGTGTGTGTGTGTGTGTGTACTCCAGGCCTTAGACGTGTCACCTAACCTCTCTGAGCCGCTCTTAACTCCCTAGAAAATGGGACTATGACATCCTCATAAAGCAGTGGAGAGCATTGTGAGATGTGGTAGAAGTGAAATTTTTCACAATAGATGCCCAGAAAAAGATTATTAGCATTAAAATTAAGACATGCATATGCTGCAACAATTTAAAAGAAATTGATGGAAAATATTCAGACTTGGAAATTACATATTTAGAGCTCTTATTAAACATCTCCAAATAGAGCCTTTGAGCATCAGGACTCAACTTCCATAACATAAACTAAAAAGGAAAAAGTAACACGCATTAAGTACTCTCGCGTGCAGGATAGCTTTAGAGACTCTCTCATTTAATCCCCAGGGCATCTCAAGTTTGGTGAGTTCTTCCAAGTTAGAGTCGTGCAGCCTTTATTCATCTAGGCATTGCTAGCGCCTCGAATAGTTCCTAACACATGGCAGAAGCCTGTTACTATCAAACTCCTCTGAGCTCCATGTGTGGCACTTAATCTTCTGACGAACTCTGTGAGTTAAGCATTGCCCCATTTCATAGATGATAAATCTCTTTAAACCTTTATAAGTGACTCAATATCACATCCCCATACAGCACAGAGTATGTTGAAGCAATATCTCAAAAATAAAATCTATGTTCTACAACAATTTTCAGGCAAGGCCAAAAGAGAATAATTTCCAGAATAATTTGTGTTCTTATCCTGTTGTGAAAATGTTATTTAAAAATTTTTTGGTATGGAACTTTAATTGCAAAAGTAATGATTTCTCACATAAATAAAATTATTTTATTTACACGAGGAAATTTATTATTTAAATAATGTCATTATGAGTTATTTTATAAAAATGGACATTTTGAACCAAAATACATCTGAGGCGCATATTATCCATTGCCCCATCCTACTACTTAACAGATCTTCATTTGTTTTCAGATATCCAGACTGCCCCTATACAGCCTCTTCCTTCAGGAAAGCTGAGACCTTCAAGTATGGGTCTGATTGCTCTAAGGA
>VSMD01089520.1:0-24784 GCA_008750895.1 Mirza zaza
TATTGCATTGAATCTGTGGATCAGTTTGGGTAGTATAGACATTTAAATGATGTTGAGTCTGCCAACCCACGAGAATGGTATGGATTTACATCTGTTTACATCCTCTTCTATTTCCTTCCTCAGTGTTTCATAGTTCTCCCTGTAGAGGTCTTTTACCTCCGTAAGTATACTCCTAGGTACTTTAATTTCTTTGTTGCTATTGTGAAGGGAATTGAGCCTTTGATTTGGTTCTCAATTTGATTGTTGTTGGTGTATATGAATGCCTCTGATTTCTGTGTATTGATTTTGTATCCTGAGACTTTACTAAATTCATTTATCAGTTCCAGGAGTTTCTTGGTTGAATCTTTGGGGTTTTCTAAATATAATATCATATCATCAGCAAACAGCAAAAGTTTGATCTCTTCTGCCCCTATTTGGATACCTTGAATTCCACTTTCCTGTCTGATTGCTGTAGCCATGACTTCCAGCACTATGTTGAATAGAAGTGGAGATAGTGGGCAGCCTTGTCTGGTTCCAGTTCTAAGTGGGAATGCTTTCCATTTTTCCCCATTCAGTAAGATGTTGGCTATGGGTCTGTCATATATGGCTTGTATCATTTTTAGGTATGTCCTTTCTATGCCTATTTTATTAAGTGTCATGCCTATGCCTATTTTATTAAGTATCATGAAAGGGTGTTGAATTTTGTCAAAAGCTTTTTCTGCATCTATTGAAAGAATCATGTGGTCTTTGTTTTTGCTTCTGTTTATGTGGTGAATTGCATTTATTGCATTTATAGATTTACGTATGTTGAACCATCCCTGCATCCCTGGGATGAAGCCCAACTGGTTGTGATGGATTATTTTTTGGATAAACTTCTGGATTCAGGTAGCTAGGATTTTGTTGAAAATTTGTGCATCTGTATTCATTAGGGATATTGGTCTGTAGTTTTCTTTTTTTATTGCATCCTTTCCTGGTTTTGATATCAGAGTAATATTCGCTTCATAAAAGGTGTCGGGGAGGTTTCCATTCTTCTCGATGTTGTGGAATAATTTCTACAAGATGGGCACCAATGATTACTTTTTTCTAGCAATCTTTCTAAAGTTGCAAATTTTTTCTCTCTAAAATAAAACAATTTAAAGTTTGTCCCACTTCTTCATAGGCATGAACGATTGATTGCATATTTTATCTAGTTTTTTATTACTTGGTACTTATTGCTGATCAAGGAATGTTTATCACTGTTGTCACCACCTCACCTCAAAGGGTTTTGCAGTGGCCAAGGACAATAACATGCCATGGGTCCTCATGCGAAGTTCTGCATGTACAGTGTAATGGTCGAACCTAACTACCCACGCCTTTAGATTTCCCCACATTATGACCCCTCCTTTACAAATGCTGACCTTTCTTTTCTGCAATTTTATAAACACATCCCAAAATCTCTGTTTTGTCCTGCCATATTTTTCCAGGTCACACTATGCACACTTCAGAAATCCTGCCTGTAAATTGTTCAACTTCTATCAGATCAAAGATGTTCCTTTTCCAATTTTGAAAAAGAAAATCAGTTATCTTACCTCCACAGGGATGTGTGGCTGCTAATAATTGTGATGGGTGTGAGGACTTTAAATTTCACCCGCATGTGCACTAACAAGCCAGCCTGCCATGCACAGTTGTGTGAAGATGTGTGATTGCTGCGTCCCAGACAAGGGCTGCCACTCGCAGTAAAAGCAGTGGCCGGGTCACAGGCCTGATGCCCTGGCTGGTTGCTCATTCCCACGTGTGACACAGAGTCCCGTCCTGCACACACAGTGGACAGGGTTCCTGGAGAGGAATAGCATGGGGCGTGAAAACATGCTTTCGCTTTCTTACCTAATGCTTCAAGGATTTTCCAGGGAACACAAAACACTAAGGAATAGTTCAGATGAAAATCAGTCAGGTCTTGCTTTCCTGGAATGCTGGGGAAGAATGTGTAAGGACGCGCAGTGTCCATGGCAGACTGCATCTCGCAGTGGTGTCCTGCTAGTCTGGAGGCTAGAGACAAGAAAATAAGGGAGAAGCGCCTCCTTCTGAGTTGCGACTGGCTTTTCTCCTACAGTTCAAGGATGAATGATGCGGCTATTAAAGAAGAGCCCTGCGATATAAAGACAGATTACATAGTTTGCTTATGATTACAAAGCTACACGTAGTCAGGCAAGGACTGCATTCAGGCATTTCTTAATCTTCATTTTCCACTCTCTCCAAAACCAAATCTAGATGAGACAATAAAATAAATATAGAAAAAGAAGCAGCAGAAAGCCACATTAAATCATTTCTTTTAGTGCTGATTTTTATTCCAACTTCACTTCCACTTTCCATATCCTTTCAAGTTCCTGGCTTTGGCTGACTCCTCTCCCAACAAAGAAAATTTTATTATGGCCCAAGAACATGCATTACCACCCTAAAGACACCCACAATCGACTTGGTAACTGATAGTAAGAGCTGCGGTGTGTGCAGATGTGGACTCGTCAGCAACACATCCATCATCGGGCTTTGGACTTTCAGGCAGGTCAAAGTGGTCTCACCATTGACATGCTAAATATACCTGTCTCATTGTTGGGTAGCTTATAAACATAGTTAAATCCATTTTATTTTGACATCTACTTTTAACTCCCAGAAGCAATGTGTCTGATATTTTCTGAAAAAAATCTTGAGGGAAGTAACCAGTTATTGAGTTCAATTACCATCAATGTCAGCACATGCTCCTATAACACATGCTAATCATCAAGTTTATTATGATTTCCTAAGTAAGCAAAAAGTATAATATATTATATTTAAAGATAGGACTAAAATTTTACATAATTGAGGTTGACATATACTTTTTGGGGGAGTTTGATAACACAGCAATGAAGTTGTGAAAGCCCCTTCCTATGTGGCCATTAGCACCATGTTCTATGGAAAGATTAATACTTTATTTTGACAATTACGCTTCTTGCAGGTTCACACTCGTGGTTCTGATGCTGAAAGACTAGAAACTTGAGTTTGTAGTTTCTGTTTTTGAGGTGCCTGGGAGTTACCATAATTCTCCTAACCACTGCCTTCATTCTGATATCTGGACCTCTGACAGACCATCCATCCTGTTTAGAAACTGTTGGTAGTTCAATGTAGACTTTTAATACCTGCAACTGAGAACATCCTGAATTATACAGAACTTGGAGCCAGGAGTGAGATGCTGTGGGTAAAGAACCTAAAATGTATGACAAGCTGATCTGAGGTTTGCTCCAGAGGGTCTCTTGAACTAAACTGCAGTCTTCTTCACAAATCTGCAATAAGTTAGAGCCTATCTCAATTTTTCGATCAGATAAAGAGCTCCGTGGAATAAAGATGCTGTTATTCTGGACCCTGTCAAGAGAATTTTTACGCTGTGCTTTTCATATTTCTATAAATTGAGAAGGAAATTCACCCCATTCCTGAATCCACCACAATTTGGCATCTGGCCTCTTCCTTAGCAGGGGAAGATGGCTCTAGCCATATCTTCTTACGGCTGTTAAAGTTTAACATTCCTTGTATCAGAATCTTTGAGTGTTACGTGTTTATCCTGGAAACACAAATGTGAAATTCATAAGCTTCATGTAAAGTTTTGGAAGAAAGAAGACATTTGTTAAATCTTTTGTTTTGAAGAAATAGAAGTTTTTATAGAGGGTAACAAAACTTGTAAGCTAATTAAACAGAATTGTTTAGCAGAAAGAAGGGAAAACTTGTGAAAAACCATTAAAAATGTCACTTTAGTAAAATTTTCTCCAATACAAAATTTTAATCAATTGAAATTTATAAACATGATTAAGCTCAACAGAAATGGTTATGAGGTATATCCTGGAGAAATATTCAACTATTGAAAATTCCCTTTGGTCCCCTCTCTATAGCTAGGGGAACTAGGTCAGCCAGCTGCCAATGGGAACCTGCGCTCCACAATCACTCTTGCCACAGCCACGGGCAGCCCTGGCCCGGAATCTATATTTATTAATGGTCTTAATAAGGAAGCCGAGAGACTCCCACCGGAATTTGCTTTACTCAAGCTTTCTTGAGGAAATAAGGCACTTTACAACATTTAACTGAATACATTTTGGAAGAGTTTTTCTGTTACGTGACACACTGCCATCACCACAAGCATGGCACAATCAGGACGCATGCGAACCTGTTGTAAACCTATGGGTGTGCCTGAGATCAATCAGTGACCTGCTGTTACTAACACAAAAAGCCTATTTATCCAATAGTCTAAACAGTGCAAACAGTCTTTCATGTATTTTATTTAAAGTTGACACAATAAAATAGGTTTTATCCTTCCTCCTTGAAACCTAATGCAAAATATCAAAAGTAGTAAAAATAAATGATAGACTTCAGCAAAATTGGGAAACAAAACCCCATATCAAAAGTGGCGAAATAAACCCTGCTAAAAACAGTGATTAACTTGGAACTGAGTCCAGGAGGGAGCTTGAGTTGATGAACTGTTGTGAACTTCAAGAAAAATATTGACTCACAAAATGAATGACATTGCATTAAAAGTTCCACCCAACAATTTATTAGTTGGAATGTTGAAATAAGTATATGATCCTACAAAATGCAAAGTAGAGAAGGCAGTGAGAACCAAAGGAAAGGTAGAACATAAAGAGAAATAAGTCCAGTACCCCATTTTTAGTAGGTATGACCAGCAAGGGGCAGAGGAGGTAAAGTAACATAAAGGAGGCAGTATAACATATTTTCACACAGAAAGCAGAGGAAGAAAGGAAATGCTAACTTGTTGGGGGTGGGGGGAGAGCAGAAAAAGAAAAAAAAAAATGCTACTAGAGTAGAGGACCAGAAGATTCCATTGGAACCTTAGCTAAGCTCACGTTAACTTAGTTCACAATCTGTTTGTGTCATAATCTTCTTTGGAAATTGTTTTTTCCAAATGTGAATCATAACTTTTAAAAAAGTATTGAACAAGGCAGTGTTTGCTATTGCTTTCCAAAGGGTAATAATATTTGCTATGAGCCAGTGACTACTGTGAGTTTTTCCCTCTTCCACTTTCCAAAGGAAGATTTTATAATGTTCATATTGTTTATTCTCAACCTCTCTGTGTTGGATGTGTTTGGAACAGATGAATTGTTCACTTATTAGCTACTTAAAACTCATTAGCTACTCTAACTGTACACAGTAGAGAAGTCTTTATATCATCCAGATATTTTGGACTTTTTCTCAAAGATGAATGCAATAACCAGATAAGTTTTTAGAATTATCACCTTTGGAGACAAGGAAATTGCATTACACACATGCATACACCCACACACCCATGAGCATACACACACATACATGCACACAGGGACACACACACAGGAAAAGGCTGTCCATGAAAGTTTAGAAGTCTTAATGGAAAGGCTCTGAGAAAGACTAGCATTTGCTTCCCATTATCTATTAAACTCTTTTTTCTTGCTAATAGAACTACTAACTTGTTGGGAGTAGCATTGTGCTTAGATATTTAAAATTTATTTTTGCTCAGCTCTCTTGAATATAAAAATATACAGTTACATGTAAGTGATAGTTATTGGATCAAACACCCAGGTAGGTCTTAAAAGTCTTAAGTCTTGAGCTATATTCTAAGAGTCATCGTTCTGATCTTTCCCTTTATTCTATATTTCTAACTCCAAAGGGACTGTGATGTCTGAAGTTCCCAGGACCATCAAGTGACCACTGGGTCATCTAGACAGTGGATGCTAAAGACAGAGAGATAGAAAATCACACGGACTGTCATGTCAGATTTGGACTGCCTCCATTTAAACTTCATGATATTTGATAGAAAAGTAACATTCGTATTCATGTATTCTATCTAAAATTTATACATAAAGAAGTAGCTCTTAAGTGCACCATATGATGAGTTTTGACAAATGTGTACATTCGTGTAACTACCACATCGCAGTCAAGATATAGAATATTTATGTCTCCCAGAAAATTCTCTCATGTGCTTTTTCAGTTAATTTCTCTGCCCATGTTCTGATTTCTAATCCTACAGATTAGGTTTGGAACTTATTGGGCTTTGTATAAATGGAATCATAAAGCATAAACTTTTTATGTCTACCTTTTTCTAATCACCACAATTTTGAAAGATTGAGCTATTTGATTGTGTATATCAGTCGCTTGTTTTACATTCATTGCTGAGCTGTATTAATTGTAGAAATACACCACAGTTTGTTTACCCATTCTCTTCCTGATTAACATGTAGGTTGCTTCCGGTGTTTGGCTGTTGTGATGACTATAAATAAAATTTCTATGAACATTTGGTTACAAATCTTTGTATGGATGTATGACTTCATTCCTCTTTATAATGCAGGAATGAGATACTTAGAAAAAGAATTCCTGAGCTATATGGTTAACATAGATTTATCAATATGAGGAACTGCCAAACATTTCTATAAATTGACTATTCCATTTTATAGGCCCACCAATAATACATGAGTTCCATTTGTCCCCACATTTTCACATTTGAATTTCTTATAATTTGTAATTCTAACCATTTTAACGGGTTTGCAGTGGTATATTTGTGTGATTTTAATTTGCATATTTCTGATGAATGATGTTGTTGAGCAATTTTTCATTTTTATATTGGCCATTCATACCTTTTTTTTTGAAGTGTCTGTCAAGTTGTGTGCCTATTTTTAATAGATTCTTTGAGTTCTTATTGTAGAGTTGTAAGAGTTCTTTGCGTATTCTAGGCAAAAGGTCTTTGTTCAAGATTCTATATCTGTAATCTGGATTTGTGTGGGGGTGCATAATATATATTCTGAATATGTAGCTTGCCTTTTTATGATTTCATTTATTGCTTTTACTTCCTAATTTTGATAAAGCCACACTTATCATTTTTATTTTATGATAATGCTATTTGTGGTCTGAGAAATATTTAAATTCACCAAAATTATGATATCTTCCACGATGTCCTCTGAAATGTTTATGGTTTTAACTTTTTCCATTTAGGACTATGATATATCTTTAATTAGATATCGAATGTGGCAGGAAGATATAGCCAATGTTCATTTTTCATATATTGATATCTGGTAGTTTCAAGATAATTTGTTATAGTAGAAGTCAGTCTTATACAGACAACATATGGCTTGGCGATTTTTAAAATCTCTTTTGTCATTTTTGTCTTCATTTGATGTGTTTAGACTATTTATATTTAATGTAATTATTGTTATATTAAGAATTAAACCCAGCATTTTATTGTTTTCAGTTTGTTCATTTTTCATTTTCTGTTTCCTTGTTGATCTTACACTATTGGAAGCTACTGATGAATTTTGATCAGCCAAGTGGCAGGACCTTGTTTTCAAGTTAGGAAGGTATTTCTGATTCTTTGCAACATTTTATTACTTAGATAAGAGTGAAATGATGAGGACAATTAGGAAAATATTATACGACTTCAGTAGGAAAAGATGGTGCATTAGATGCTGATGGTAACAATGAAGATGGAGGAATGTATATGAAACCAAGATATATATATATATATATATATATATATATATATATATATATATAAGTTTTACCAGCAATTAAGATAGAATGAAAAGATAAAGCGCTGAGAAATCTAAATGATTTTTCCTAGGATTCAAACTTAAGCAACTGGGTAGATAAGATTTACTAAAATGAAGAAGAAAGGAAATAATAGTTTTATGAAGGAAAAATAAATGTTAAGATTTGGGAATAACTGATTTAAATTCCTAAGGCATTTAGTAAATGTCATATGGGCATTTCTGCTAATAAGAACAAAGCAAAATTATGTCTGTATACATGGTAATTAAAGCTACAAGAATGCTTGAGGATATTAAAGATACACTGCGGAGTGAGAAATGCAGAGAATGCACTAATAAACTGTAGAAAACCTTTAATAACAAAAGGTTATTAAAAGAGCATTTAGAAAAAATACTGAAAAAAAAACAACAAACAATCAGAAGGAAAAGAGATAGACCATTCTGGCACAGAAGATAAACACAAATGTGCTCAAGAAGAAGAAATTGATTTATTGTACCAGTTGCTGCCAAGACATCAAGTAAAATGAAAATATAAAAGGTATTAAATTTGGTAATTGAGTGAAGGGATATTGGTAAACACTGATTGAATTGGGTAGAAGAATCAGTGATGATAGTTCAGGTTCAGGCAAAATGTGACAAGTTTATGCAAAATTTTGGCTATATCGACCGCCAGAAATGTCGTGCAATTGGAAGCTTTTAAAATATGCCTTTTGAAGCTTGTATATATATATAAAAGGATATCCCTAGTTATCAGAAAAAAAGAGAATTGAGAGTCACACAGGAAAATGTGGATGGTATCATACATAGTATCATGGCTTTAAATACCCCTGAAAGAAAGAAAATATGTGGCTTAAAGTTAAACTGAGACACCTGCATAAAAGATAGAACCATTAGAGGAATCTAGAAAAAAGTCTCCCTGATGAATAAAAAAACCCAAAAAGCAATAATGATTTTTGCTATTCCCAATGCTATAGGTTAAAAATAACAAAGTTTGTCATGAAAAATCCAAACTCTTGCCAGGCACAGTGGCTCACGCCTATAATTCCAGCACTCTGGAAGACCGAGGCAGAAGGATTGCTTGAGCTCAGGAGTTTGAGACCAGCCTGAGTGAGACCCTGTCTGTACAAAAAAGAAAAATTAGCCTGGCATGGTGGTGTGCTTGTAGTTCCAGCTATTCAGGAGGCTGAGGCAGCGGGATCATTTGAACCCAGGAGTTGGAGGTGGCAGTGAGCTATGATGACAGCACTACACTCCTGCCTGGGTGACAGAGGGAGACTCTATCTCCAAAAAAAAAAAAAAAATCCAAACTCTGGTCTTGCACATTAGGTTGGTGTGAAGTCTAAATTTGTATTACTTATCTGAAGAGAAAAATTGTGAGCTAAGGAACTTATATAAAACTTAAAGTCAAGCAATGATAAGGCAGAAGATACTCCTGAAACCCAGCCATAAGATTTCCAACCATTCACACAAGACACGTGGAGGAGTGAAGTCCACAGTGAATAACTACAAAACAAGAAAGAGACATGCTGCTAAAAGTCAAAAGGAAAAAAAAAAGATAAGAACTAAGGTACAAAGTACTTGGACATATTAGAATTAGTGGAATAGGTAATAAAGCATGTTAAAAACAGAAAAATGATATCCTTAATATACCAGCAATGAATGTTTTTAAAATTTGACATAAAAAGTAAAGACAGAGGAAAATATTATAACAAAGTGGACACTCGCAGAATAGCTGGCATAGACTGATAGCATTAACTTTGTAGACTCAAAAATTGAATGCAAAACTTAACAGCAACAAGAAAATTGCTTAATAGAGAAAAGGACATCTGGTTTATGGTGAGAGTGCTGTGGCATTTCATCCATCTACCTACTATCTTTCATTTATTAGGGCAGTGGCTGCAATGGTAGGGATGGCTTCCTGCACTTTGGTGCAGCTTGCTGGTACCAGGGCAGTGAAAATGGCTTTGTTCTTAAAATACTGTGGCTGTGCATTTTGACCTGGCTGGTGTCTCCCTGAGGGATTAGCACAGAGGCTGACTTGCTTTGCTACTACTCGCTTTCTACCTTGGGCTGCAACAGCTTTCTGGGCAGTGGAAGTGTCTATCAAAAGATTTAAATACACACGTTTTCTGTGCCCATTTGGACCAAGAGATGACATATGAAGTGAGTGGTATACAGTCTCAAGCCTGGGCAGGAGAAGGCAAAGGAATAAGTCTTTTATGGGATTAAGGGCTGTGAAGAAAGAATGTTTTGCAATGCCCAGGATTGGCTGCCTGCTGAGAAAAGACCTGAGAAGACCCTGGACTTGCACTTCTGACAGATCTGTAGGCTCTGTTCAAGCAGGAGGTGAAGCAAAGAGAGAGCTGTAGGGAGCCCGCTTAGTACTGAAGCAGTACCCCAGCTAAACTGTGCTAGAACCAAGCTGCAAGGACTAATCGAAAAGCATCTCTCTCTCTCTCCTCTAGCTCCAGGCAGTTAGGAAAACCTGTCTAAGATCACTGACTGACCACTGAGATAATGGAATACAGATTTCAGTGACCACACATGACAAGGACTACAGTCTTTGTAAAAAAAAAAGTTTGAAAAAGCAACAGAGTGAGACCCTATTTCAGAAAAAAACAAATAAGCAAAACACAAAACAATTGACTCCAGACCACAAAAACCAGAAGTAGCACATCTTGGGAAGAGGAAAAATCTGATTTCCTGATTTCCCAGGCATCTTTTTTCCATTTTAAAATTTATTTTTTGTTATCAAAGAGAATGTCCAGAAAGATTGTATGCTAAAGAGTTTGTTCATGGCATTGTTTTACAAAAGTTTCTAATGGAGAGTGAATATTTTATTTTCTGATGTATCCTTCACGTATTAATTAATGATGATGTGGATGAACTGATGTAATTACTTAAAAAAAATCTAGACAGCCTTATAAAGGAAAAAGCATCCATTCTCATTTTGCATTTGTTGATGGCAGTGAATTCAGTGGTCACAATATCACCACTGACTAAGAATCAACTTTCCCACAGTAGGGAGTGGTTCTGGACTTCTCAATAGGTCACAAAGGTCTCTCAGATATAGGCATCATGTTTGAAGTCTCATGCAAAATGTCTGTGTCACTTAAATTACACAATGTGGAAATGTTTTTTTCATGGGGACATAATATTGAAAGAAGGGGCAAAGTGGAAAATAACCTGTTTGCATGTTATATGTGAGTACATTATTGTACTATGCATGGATTTTAGGGCACTGCAGCTCTTTTTAAAGAGGAATTCCACCAACCAAAGCCTCTGCTGCTCTTAGTGCTGAAGGTGTCTACTCATTGAACCACATGTTGTTAAGTCGGGACCTTCTTCATCTACTGTTTGGCTCAGATGGTTTCAGCTGAGTTTGGTTGTCTATCTATTCCATTTGAATTTTATTTCTCAGACTCAGGATATGTGGGATGCTTGACAGTTTCTATCTTCTCTTGACTTTGTAGGAGGGATATAGGCCTATCCTTGCCACTTTTCTGTTGACACCTTTAGAACAGCCATCCCAGTGATTTCCAGCCACACCAATAATATCTGCCGGTTCCATGGGGATTTCATCTGAAGTTCAAGGTTCATGAGGATAAATGGCAATCTGGTGGTAAGCATTTTGGCCTCCAAAATAGTAGATGTCATCTAAAGAAAGGAAGTTTGCAGAGGCATCAGGATGCAGTGTTTTCATGATTTCATAAGCAACGCAACAGACTGGGATGAAAAAGTACACACTAAGAAGTCTGCCTGAGAGAGAAAATGTATATCCAGGATCACACCCAAAGTGAATTTTCTGTATATCGATTATGTAGTCCAGCTGACCAATAGATGGAACTATCACTAATAAATCCATAATTGGAGTACTTTGTTTTGGCTTCCTCTAATAAAGAAGGGTCATCCATGGCCAAATATACTATTTTTTGGCCACTTGCATTCTGCATGCAAGGAGCTGAAAATATCCTTCGACATGCACCATGCATTCCTCAATGGGATGGAAAACAGCTTCTGTTCCCACTTTGTGCATCTAACATGGACTCCAATAACTGGGTGTTTGAAGCCAGGCTTCTAGGTGACCTCTTCTATTTCCTTTCCTAGCTAAGGTGTGGGCGGATCCAGTATCTGACAAACTGGGACACCCGCCACACTGCAGCGTCACCATGGACCCGGACAGGCCGGTCTGCGGGGTCTCTGGTGCCGCCGAGGGCAGAGTGGGAGGGCGCGACGAAGACTGCGCTGGGGAGCTGGACCACTTGAGCACTTCTGTCTTTCGCTGCGCCTGACGAGTGTCCAGGGGAGATGCTGGATCTGGCTGTGCATGTCTCACTTACAGGTGACATTGTTGTGACATTCAAGGCCCAGTTTTCAACAACTACAAAAAATAAAAAGTCATACAAAGAAACACGAAAGTATGACCAATTAATGAAAAAATGTAAACTATCAGAAACTGGCCCTGAGGATAACAGACATTGAACTTACTAGATAAAAACTATAAAAACAACTGTCTTAAATAAGCTCAACAAAAGGAAACCATGGACAAAGAGCTAAAAGAAATGAATAAAATGATGTATGAATAGAATAATATTATCAATAAAGAAATGATAAAATGAATCAAAAAATTTTATAGAGCTGAAAAGTGTAATAAATGAATTGAGAAAATTTACTAGCGGTATTTGACAGAAGATTTGAGTAGGAAGAATAAAGAGTCAGTGAACACGAACTGGATTAATGATCCAGTCTGAGAAGCAGAAAGAAAAAGAAGTGAAGAAAAGTGGACTGGACGGCACCTGAGCAGTCTGTGGGCAGCACGCAGGGGGCTGATGGGGGCATTGCCAGTTTCAGAAGCATAAGAAAGAGACAAAGGGACAGAAAGATTGCATGAAGAAATAATGGCAGAAAACTTTTCAAATCAGATAAAATGCATGAATCCAAACATCCTCAAAGCTCCAAAAACTCTGAGTAGGATAAATGTAAATTGATCTGCACATCTTCAGCTTAAAATCTGACTATGGGCTTCTGAGTGGGTCCCTGCGTTGTCAAGGAATGATGTTTGGTATAATTTAAAATTTACTTCAGAAAAAGGCATTTTAAGCAAATTGGTTTAATGAGGGACCAGTGACTTACCCCCAACCCTCCACCTTTACTTCTCTGCCTTCTTAAAACTAGCCTCCTAAAAACTAATCTTGAAAAAAATTAATCAAATTCTGAGAAGAGTCACTTGGTTGCTGTTTTGTTCGTGCACATAGAGGAATTTAAAATATTTCTATAGCCTTCACCTTTTGAAATAATTCTTAGTGGAAAAAAGCATTACCATGGAATATTGGATTCATTTACATGAGTATCCCACTAAGAGCCTAACTCCTTGTCCCTGAGAGTAGAAATCTTAGAAGACTTCTGGGGTGGGCCTCGTCAAGATCTGCTAGCAGAAAAGGATCTTAACTTTCACAGAGGGGTGCATTTTAAGTTACCATCACGAAGTGGGTTCCTGTCTCTGAAGCAGCAGTGTGGCCTGTTTTGGATCCCTACTTTATTGTCCTGTCGCCAGTGTTCCCTGGCCCATGTCTCCTGAGGGATGCCAGCATGCTATTGGGTTTTATACTTTGTCCTCACACAGTGATAGCCCATGCCCATCCATCTAAATCGACTGACTTCACACATCTCATTTTTACTAATTGGCACCAGTGTTTCCCTCCTGTAGCTTAATAAATTCTCCTTTTATTAATACTGCCAATGCAACAGTGACCTTATCTTACTTATACTTCCCTCTAGGCAGTAGGAAATAATATACATTCTCTTTAGATTAACTGAAGTCCTGAGATTAAGATATAATTTAGCTGGGAAAGAAGGGCAGAAAAGGCCTCACCTAACTAACATGTGCAGACAATTATTAGACATGACTGAAAAGAGTGAACACCATTTATACCCAGGTTGATGATTGATATAAGCTATTACTAAGCCATCCTACTTGTTTTATTGTATTTGACAATTCTGAAAAATTTCTCCATTAAATTTCCCAAAATTAATGCATGTATGTTCTCAGGTATGTAATTATCCATAGAAAAAAAGATTAAACACACCCAATGTAAATGCTAATTGTGTGTATTTCTAAGGGTGAGTTTAAAATGATTTTTAACTTAATTGCCCTTTAATTTCTCTATTTTTCGAATTTTCCAAAATAGCACATAAATTTGATATAAAAAGAGCTACTTAAAATCATTATATAAAATAGTGTATTTCTAGGATATATACTTAAATTAAAACATGTAAATAATATAATGATTAGAATGAATACTTTTGATACATAAGATCATGTTACTTTTCCTCTCAATCTCCATATCTTTTGTACATTTTATAATTTCTACACATTCGTTTACAATGAAAAATACAAACTTTCTTACAAAATGAAATGTAGCAGTGCTGATGCCACTATAAACATATTATCCTCAGGTACCTGAGGCATAGCTGCAACAGATCATAACAAGACTAAGAGGCTGGACAATGAAAGAATAATTGGAATTTATATTTTTCAGCCATATTTTCCATATGTACTTAGAATTCCTTGGCACTTATAGGTAGGAAATCAAAGATTCTCTGTTTTTACTTAGTGATAATTCCTTGCCTTGCTTCTCTTCCTCCAACATAAAATTTCCTATAGCCTCTTTAAATGGTTTATGATGACATATAACAATGAAACCACTTGTTGGAAATGTTTTAAGGAAACATTGAGTATTTTGACCAACTTCCCTTAAAACCAAAAGGATTATAATATTTCCTAAATACAATAAATACTTTCTGGGTCAATGCCTTTGTATTTCACTTTTAAACAATAAAGATTCAATGTCTCAAGGTTTAGATAAGTGCATACTCCTACTACCAAGACAATGCACAAAAAATTGATACTTTCAAACAAGATTATCTTCCAAGTATGCCAGCTGTCAAAAATCTTCCTTCACAATCCTAAATGGTAATGATTTAATAATTCCTCAGGAAAATTAAATTTTGCTTTCCATCCTCCACTGAATGTGTAATAGATGAATGCAGTAGAAAATCTTCACACTGACACTGATGATGAATCATTATTTACACAGCACCCTTATTTCATAAACCAGCCAGGAGACTGTACCTCTCATCTACCTCTAATGACAGTTATTTACCTTTTTCATTTTTGACTTGGTGATGTGATTTGTACTTTGCCATTATTCATTCTTTAACAATATATAATATAATAAAATATGCATTTATTTAAAAATTGTATACAAAATGTATCAGTATATTATGTTTTTTGATTTAGTCTTTTGTTACTGATAACTGCACACTCTGAACGCAAATGATTCCATCCAACTGTTCCACATTAAGAGATTTGCTCAAACTCTAGTGTGGCTTCTATAAACTCAATGCCATACCCTGGGGTGACCCCAGCTCCCTTAAGAGGCCATCCTGAGGAAGCTTATTTCTGCCAGAAGTATTTTCTGTTTATTCCAGCCAAAACCTGACTATAGACCCCTGACCTCCCTTTTCTTAGAACATTTACTTTAGAAAACTTGCAATTGAAAATCATTTTTATTCTTGAGATGTAAATCTTCTACTACCCAAAATTTATTTTCAAGGACCTGGGATGCATTCCTGAGAAATTCATCACTGAGAAGGTGAGGTCCCCTGTCTCCCAGTCTCTGTGGCTGGTAGGAGCCTGGCTTCCGTAAGTGCCAGTCAGCAAACATTGATGCCTAATCACATTGACTAATGTCCCTACTTAACATCTGTCAGGGCTTTTGCTTTAGCATACCACAGTGTTTCTGAAAAGGCTCTTGTCTTTTATTTCAGAGAAATTGAGCTCAGTTTTGCTGAAGTCTCTCTGCCCTGCTATAGCAGCTTGAATAAAGTCTGTTTTCCCACTTTTAACAAATGTCCAGCTCTAGGGTTTTTTGTTTGTTTTTTGACATTTCTTAAATGAAAATCTTTAGACAAAATAAATGTGACAGAACTTATTTAAGCAAAGAACAATTCATGAACAAGGCAGTGCTTAGAGCCAGAAGAGGCTCAGAGAGCTGTGTCCAGCAGCATGAGCAGTGAGCTTCCACAGGTAGATGGCGTCAGCGAGGCATTTGCCTTACTCAAATACGGTGTGATGAAACATTTGCCTGATTGGGCAAAATCTGATCAGTTGTCTGCTTGTGATTGGCTGAAGGCTGACCATTTCTGATTGGTAAAAACCCAGCTTTTTTTTTTTTTTTTTTGCAAAAATATTCTCCTTTGTTAGGTTGTGATTTGTTTTCTAGGAACTGAAAGTACAGAGATTGTCTCAGGCTCTTAACATATTTGTCTTACTCCATTTGGACTGCTATAGCAAAACACCATAAACTAGGTCACTTACAAAAAACAGAAATTTATTTCTTACAGTTCTGGACACTGGAAGTTTCAACATCAAAGCACCAGCAGATTTTGTATCTGGTGAGGACCCAATCTTCAAATATGTTAGCTGCTTGCTGCACCCTCCCAGGCACAAGGCAGCTCTCCAGAACCTCTTTTGTAAGGGTTCTAATCCCATTAATGAAGGCTCCAACTTCATGACCTAATCACCCCGAAAGGCCTTACTTCTTAATACTATCACATTGAGGGTTAAATTTCAACACATAAATTTGGAATTAACACATTCAGACCATAGCAGTATATGTAATTAATTCCAATATAATGCATGTTGTTTTGTAGAAATAATATAAAATTTCTTTTTGAAATCATTGTGTAAATTACAGATTTCAGAGTTCAAAGAAGTCACAGTTCATATTGTGCCTACTTACATTATTTATTTTTCAAATATGGATATTAAAAAAAAAAATTTGTAGGTAAGAAAATCTGTGAGTAGAAATGTTATTCCTATAGAGAAGAATCATCAAACTTGCTTTGTTTGTTTTTCCAATAAAAAACTGTTGAATTTTCTTTTACTTTTTTATTATTTTATTATTTTGCACAGAAACACACATGGATAAGCTTGACAATACAGAGAACAGCTTCTACTAAATAGGATTAAATTTAAAGCATTAAGCATAATATAGAAATCACAAAATATTTTTAAAATTTCTTTTAAATAATTTATTACAAATAGTATCAAATATCATTTTGTTCCTTAATTCTAATCAAAATGGCTTATTTAATGTCTGGAAGAAAAAATAAAAATAGGTGTGTTCATTGAAATCTACTTTGGAGAGGGACAAAGTGTTTTGTAATAATTGAAGATGTAGAAGACTATGTAAAGGAGCTAAAATAGGGTTTTTAAAAATTATTTTAAGTACTGTAGGGCTGTCCTAAAGGGAAAATTAAATTACACTTCTCTCTAAGTGGAAAATTGAGGTTAGACATGATGAGGAATAGGCTTTGGCTTTTTGAAAGTGGGAATTTGAACTCTACAAATATGAAATCTGCTATCCTTTTTTGGGGGACATCATTCATCATAATTCTGGTGTTTCTGCAAATCTCCTGAGCATCTATAAAATTATTTGCATGTAAGCCATGGAAGGTAGAGATAATGTCTCCCTAAAGACAGAGAGTCCTGAAAACACTCCAAGACTATAAAATCTCCCTCCTTTCTCTCAGAGATAAGTTATTTACATTCCAGGGTAATTCACCTAATCTCTCTCTTAGGAGGGTAGGACAAGCAGGTTTGCTGGTGCCCATTGTGTAAATTAGCTTGTTAAGCCCGGTTTTCCCTGGCGGTCACACAGACTCGTGTGGGCAGCAGCCACTTGGGCAGCATCCGCCAGGCCCACTCCATATCATTTCTGTGCACAAGGGGAACACATGCGAGTAAGTTGTGCCGTGAATGATCCACGCCTGCATCCTGTTTGGCTCATGATTTCCTTCCTGACACTGAATTTACCCAGCAAATCAAGGAAGGGTGTCACATTTCTGGAATTCTATAAGATGGGCCAATAGAGCTAGTTGGCTGTGAACAATGAGTTATCTTTCAAGAAAGAGAAGGAATAATGTCAAAGGCAGTCCCAACATCAGCAGGACTACCACTGCCACCATGGTCCCAGAGGGCACAGATGAGGGAAGGGGTAGGGTGAGACTGTCTTCTTTTCAGTTCCAGAAGCATCTGGGCCATTCTCAGGGCCAAAGGATGGAGCCACTCCCCTGGTGAGCACAGAAGGCAGAAACACCACAGCAGGCCTGGGAAACAGAATGTGGAACCAAATGTGATTACACTGAGCATTAGAACCTACTAGAATTAGCCCTGCTAAGTCTTAGATTTGGTTGGGACCCCTGATTCCTTTCTTCTTTCTTATTTCTCCATTTTAGAATGAGAATGTTTATCACATGCCTGTCCCACCATTGCACTTTGGAATTCATCAATTTGTTGTGTTGTTTCACAGGTTCAAGGCCAGAGAGAAGTTTTGTTTGGGGATGAGTAATGCCTTGAGTGTCACTCATAGCTGATTTAAATGATTCTTACATGAGATTTTGAACTTAAAAGTTGATGCTGGAATGGGTTAAGACTTTTGGGTCTGCTGGGAGTGGGTGAATGTATTTTGCATGTGAGAAAGACATGGATTTTGTGGGGTCAAAGGATGCAGTTGTATAAGTTAAATTGTGTTCCCCCCAAAACTCATATGTTGATGTCCTATACCCCAGTACCTCAGAATGTGATTGTATTTGGAGATAGGATCTTTAAAGAAGCAATTAAGTTAAAATGAGTTCATTAGGGTAGGCTGTAGTACAATATGACTGCTGTCCTTATAAGAAAAGGATATTAAGATGCAAACATCTGCAGAGGGACAAATACGTGAAAATGCAGGAACAAGATGGCCATTTACAAGCTAAGAGGAGAAATTCCAAAAGAAAGCAACCCTGCTGACACCTTGATCCTAAATTTCTAGCTTCTGGAATTATGAGAAAATAAATGTTTGTTGTTTAAGTTACCCAGTCTGTGGTCCATTGGTACTGCAACCCTAGCAAACTAATACAGTATTGAAGAATTAATAAAACGTCATGTATTAAATGAAGTCAGTAAAACACTTTTAAAATGCTGTGGGGAGAAGAAAGAATCATCCAGATGGCTGAGTAGTAGGTTTCAAACTGTCTCTCCTGCCACCAGATTGACAACTGGACATACATCAATACCCTATGTGACAAATCCAGGAACTGCACAAGGGACTCCTGCACACTCTATCTCACACCCTGTCACAGAAATTGGTAGGAAAAGTTGAGACACAGTCTTACAATAAAACTCATCCTTGGCACAGAACTGTACAATCCAGACAGAGGCCCCAACTCCCAGTGTCTCCCTGAAGAGCAAAAGATTTGAGTCACACATCTACCACCCCAACTTTTCCTGCTGCTATCTGAGGGTCTAGTTTTTAATTTGCTTGTCTCTGTATGCTCGTGGGTTGGGCATTCACTAGTTCCCCAGGGACTACAAAGAACAAAACGTCAGTTTGAATGGGAGTGCAAGCATTTACCACATCTGATTCCCCCAGCTCAGCTCAGAGGAAGCAGGCATTAAAACCCAACTCCCAGCTTCTGCCTTTAAGGGGTTAGACTACATATCTAGTGCTTCAGCTTTTCTGGCTGATACCCAAGGACCTGGTTTTTAACTCACTTGTTTCTGGGAGCTAATGGGCCAGGCTAATTAGTCCCCTGGGAGGTTAAATAGGTATGTGAGCACTTCTTGTGGCTTGCTCCCAGCTTGCTCTAGTAATAACATCAAAACTCCAGGTTCCCCATATAAGGAGTTTTACTATGCATCTAGACCCCTCCCCCAAGTTTTCTGGGTGATACTCAAAAGACTAGCTTCTAACCTGCCTGTCTCTGAGAGCTGAAGGGATTGGGCATTGGCTAGGCCTTTGGGAGCTACAGAGCAAGGCACTAGTTGGAAAGAGAGTGCAGTCTGAGCAAGCATAAATACATTCGCCACAGCACCCCTCTCCAGCTTAGTGGAAAATATATGGGTAAGACTTCAGCTCCCTATTTCTCTTTGAAGAGAAAAGGTTTTGGATCACACACATAGTGTCCAACTTTTCTGGCTTCCATTTACAAGACTGGCTTCTACCCCACTTGCCTCAGGTCTCTGATGGCACTTTGCATACTCTAGACAACGGGGATTCTAAGAACAAAGGGGGTATTTTAGATGACAACAAAGGTTTGAGAGGCACCCAGCATCTTTGGCTAGGCTGATTGATAAAGGTGTTCTACTACATAAGTCTAGTCTATGAAGACTGAGAGAGGTTGCTCTTTTATTTAATACACAGGCATCAAGATAGACAGTCAAAGAAAATGAAGAAATAAGAAAGTGATTTCTAAATTAAAAATAAATAAATAAATCTCCAAAACCAGCGCTGATGAAAAGGAGATATATGATTAACCCAATAGAAAATTCAAAATAACAGACATAAAGGTCAGGAGAGCAATGTATAAGCAAAATAAGAATTTCAGCAATGTGATAGAAATATAAAAAAGTACCAAAAAGATACTATAAAGCTAGAGAATACAATAACTAAACTGAAAATTCAATAGAAGGTTTCAAGAGCAGAATATAATAAGTAGAAGAAAGGATTGTGAAATCAAAGACAGGTCATTAAAAATAATTCATTCAGGGGATAGCAGAAGATGGCGGCCGAGAAACACCTCCAGACAGGGTGTCTCTGCAGAAAAGACAGATTCTAGCAGAAATTAGAAGAAGCAAGAAGACGAGCCTACGCGGACGAGGGTTGGAAGGAGGAGTACCTGAGACCATGGGTGACACCACAGGAGGAGGTCGCGGAGGAGAACTGGAAGCTGGGACAGCCGGAGCAGCCCAGACACCAGCCGAAGGGTAGGTGGATTGGTCGTTTCCCCTCCTCTGCATCTGGGAATGCTGGTGGGCTCCCCAGCGGGTGGAGAGACCTGAGGACACCAGCCCAGCCACGGCTGCCGCCAGTGAGCGGTAGGCCAGTTGCGGACGCGGCACCAGGCTCCCAACTCCCTCGGGCACCTCCGTGTGCACAGACCCGAGCCCCGAGGCAGGTGCCATATTGCTTCCTTCTCCCCTCCCCCGACTGCACAGAGAGAGAATACAGCCACCAGCCGGAGGCACCAACAGGGAACGGGACCTTCCCTTTTGGGGCCCTACTGCTGACTAAGGGGAACTCAGACTGTGAGCTCTCTACCCGCCAGCCCTGCCAGGTGCTGCTGGCACGGTGATCCCAGGAGAACAGGGCAGACCCTGAGGCAGAGAGACATAGGCCCGGCTTGGGCTCCCTGTGGGTGAATTGGGACTGGCACTCCTCTCCCTGGTGGGGATATAGTTTGAACTCTGGGACCCAGAGGTCAGACCTGCAGACCAGATCCCATGCACCGAGGTCTCGCATTGCCCGGGGCACAGAAGGGATATACGTGAACAGCCTACTGAGGTGTGTGTGCCTTCAGGGGCAGATCAGCATCCTAGAGGGCAAGCTTCCTCCCAAAAGGAGGCTGTGCACCCAGCCCAGGTGGTGTTCCTGCAAAGGGAACCTCCTGGCCGGCATCACAGGCAGGGGAGGCCTGCTGGAGTGTGGTCGGGCCTGCTGGCAGAGGCCCAGGAATAACTGCAGAGGTGGAAACAAGCGAGGCCTGCTCCAGACTGTGGGTCTCAGACAGCCCCACCCCCACACGCAGACTCTCTGACTGAGTGGGGCCATTCCAGCCCCTCCCTGACAGCTTTTCCTGGAAGAAGACAACAGAACTTTGACCCCTGATAATGACATTGGTGGTGCCAGAGGGCAGGCTTACCCAACCCAGCTCCGCCCAGACTCTCTTCTAGACCAGCCCTCACTGAGGGGGACAAAACAACACACCTGGAAGTCCTAGGGCCCCACTGACCACCTGAGGCACTAGAGTTCTCTTTATAGGAACAAGAGCTGATAACAGGATGCAAAAAAATAGCGTAGCCTGTTCCTCCAAGCAAGTGCCAGCTATTGACAGGGAGGACATACTGCACAGCATTTTCACGGCACCTATTGACTCATTATACAGGAAGTGGTCAAATCTCACCAACAGACACCACCTATCGGCTCAGAAGCGAAACAAGGCGTGTGAATACCCAAACAAAAACCTAAAGAAAAGAAACAAAAACTGATCGACATGGGAAGAAATCAGCGAAGGAACTCCAGAAATATGAAGAATGAAACAGAAAACACACCCCCAAAGAGGATTACCAGCCCCCTGGAAAAGGACACCAACCAAAATCAGGTAACCAAAATGACAGAAGAGGAATTTGGTATGTAGATCATAAGAAAACTCACTGAGCTGCAAAAACAACTCAATAACCAACACAAAGAAACCAAAAAAAAGCCTCCAGGACCAAGAACAAAAGTTCACTAAAGAAATAGACACAATGAAGAAAAGTTTAACCGAACTCCTAGAAATGAAGAATCAATTCAGGGAACTACAAAATACAGTGGAAAGTCTCAAGAACAGGGTAGATCAAACAGAAGAAAGAATCTCAGAGATTGAAGATAACACCCTCCAACTAAATAAAACAGTCACAGAGATAGAGCAGAGAAACAAGAGAAAAGAGCAAAGCCTACAAGAGATGTGGGATTATGTGAAAAAACCTAATGTGAGGGTCATAGGGTTACCAGAAGGGGAAGAAGACAACACTCAAGGGTTGGACAAGCTATTTGAAGATATAATAGAGGAAAATTTCCCAGGCCTTGCTCAAAACCTCTATATACAAGTTCAAGAAGCTCAGAGGAACCCTGGAAGATTCAATTCAAACAGGAAGACGTCACGATATGCAGTCATCAGACTGACAAAAGTATCAACTAAAGAGGCCCTTCTAAGAGCTGTAAGACAAAAGAAGCAAGTAACATACAAGGGAAAGCCAATTTGAATAACACCAGACTTCTTTACTGAGACTTTACAAGCAAGGAGAGACTGGGGCCCCATTCTCACCCTACTGAAACAAAACAATGCCCAGCCTAGAATCTTAACCCTTCAAAACTAGGCTCTGTATATGAAGGAGAAATAAAGAAATTCTCAGACAAACAAAGACTCAGAGAATTCACCAAGACAAGACCAGCCCTACAAGAAGTACTCAAAACAGTGTTACGCACGGAACACCATAATAAAAACACATGAATATAAAAATAACCAAAACACAAAGATTAAAGGCAAAATAATACAATGGCTCAAGAGAGAAATCAAAGCAGCAGCATCCAACCCAATAGAATGAACAATAATCTACCTTACCTATCAGTTCTCTCAATAAATGTGAATGGCTTAAACTCTCCACTCAAGAGACATAGGCTGGCTGAATGGATAAGAAAATACAGACCAAGTATATGCTGTCTTCAGGAAACACATCTAACCTCCAAGGATGCATATAGACTAAAAATAAAAGGGTGGAGATCAGTATATCAAGCAAGTGGGAGCGAAAAGAAGGCTAGCATGGCAGTTCTAATTTCAGACGATTTAGTTTTTAAACCAACAAAAGTAGTGAAAGACAACGAGGGTCATTAAATAATGGTGAAGGGCACAGTTCAACAAGAAGAGATAACAATTTTAAATATATATGCGCCCAACTTAGGTGCACCCAGTTTCATAAAGCAAACCTTACTGGATCTTAGCAAATTGATTTAGGAACTCCATAATCACTGGAGATTTCAACACCCCACTGACGGCACCAGACAGATCCTCCAAACAGAAAATTAATAAAGAAATAATGGACTTACACAAAACTCTAGAGCAATAGGGTCTGACTGACATTTACAGAACATTCTACCCAAAATCCACTGAATATACGTTCTTCTCACCAGCTCACGGGACATTCTCTAAGATTAACCATATCCTAGGACACAAAGTAAACCTGAAGAAATTTAAAAAAATAGAAATCATAACATGTACCTTCTCAGATCACAGTGGAATAAAAGTAGAAATCAACCATAACAGAAACTCACATTTCTATAAAAAAATGTGGAAATTAAATAACCTCCTGCTAAATGATTATTTCATAAATGAAGAAATCAAGATTGCAATAAAAAAATACTATTAAGAAAATGACAATGGAGAGACAAGTTATCAAATCCTCTAGGACACAGCTAAAGCAGTTCTGAAAAGAAAGTTTATCTCCATAAATGCCTATAACCAAAAGTCAAAAAGATCACAAATAGACAATCTAATGAAATGATTCAAAGAGCTGGAAAAAGAACAACAGACCAGCCCCAAACCCAGCAGAAGAAGTGAAATCAACAAGATCACATCAGAACTAAATGAAATTGAAAACAGGGAAGCTATTCAGGAGATTAATAAAATAAAAAGTTGGTTCTTTGAAAAAATAAACAAAATAGACACGCCATTGGCTAAGCTAACGAAAAGCAGAAAAGAGATATCTCTAATAAGCTCCATCAGGAACAAAAAAGGAGACATCACAACTGATCCCAAAGAGATACAAGATATAATTTATGAGTACTACAAAAATCTTTATTCACACAAACTGGAAAATGTGGAGGAAATGGACAAACTTCTAGAAACACACAGCCTCCCTAGGCTCAACCAGGAAGAAATAGATTTCCTGAACAGACCAATCTCAAGAGGTGAAATAGAAACAGCAATTAAAAATCTCCCTAAAAAGAAAAGTCCCAGTCCAGATGGTTTCACATCTGAAATTAACCACACTTACAAAGAAGAACTAGTACCTATCTTGCAGAAACTATGCCACAACATCGAGAAGAACGGAAACCTCCCCGAAACCTTTTATGAAGCGAATATTACTCTGATACCAAAACCTGGAAAGGATGCAACAAAAAAAGAAAACTACAGACCAATATCCCTAATGAATACAGATGCACAAATTTTCAACAAAATCGTAGCTAACCGAATCCACATTCTTATCAAAAAAATAATCCATCACGACCATGTGGGCTTCATCCCAGGGATGCAGGAATGGTTCAACATATGTAAATCTATAAATGCAATTCACCACATAAACAGAAGCAAAAACAAAGACCACATGATTCTTTCAATATATGCAGAAAAAGCTTTTGACAAAATTCAACACCCTTTCATGATATGAACACTTAATAAAATAGGCATAGAGGGAACGTACATAAAAATGATACAAGCCATATATGACAGACCCATAGCCAACATCCTACTGAATGGGGAAAAACTGAAAGCATTCCCACTTAGAACTGGAACCAGACAAGGCTGCCCACTATCTCCACTTCTATTCAACATAGTGCTGGAAGTCATGGCTACAGCAATCAGACAGGAAAGTGGAATTAAAGATATCCAAATAGGGGCAGAAGAGATCAAACTTT
>VSMD01089521.1:0-20089 GCA_008750895.1 Mirza zaza
TATAGTAGAGACAGGGTCTTGCTCTTGCTCAGGCTGGTTTTGAACTCCTGACCTTGAGCTATCCACCCACCTTGGCCTCCCAGAGAGCTAGGATTACAGGCGTGAGCCACCATGCCTGGACTACTTTGTTTTTCTTAACCTAATTGAACCTCCCAAAGTATAACAGCATATTTTATCTGAACTTTCTTTAGAAATGTACCTGGGGGCCGGGCGTGGTGGCTCAAGCCTGTAATCCTAGCTCTCTGGGAGGCCGAGGTGGGCGGATCCTTTGAGCTCAGGAGTTCGAGACCAGCCTGAGCAAGAGTGAGACCCCATCTCTACTATAAATAGAAAGAAATTAATTGGCCAACTAATATATATAGAAAAAATTAGCCGGGCATGGTGGCACATGCCTGTAGTCCCAGCTACTTGGGAGGCTGAGGCAGTAGGATTGCTTGAGCCCAGGAGTTTGAGGTTGCTGTGAGCTAGGCTGACGCCATGGCACTCACTCTAGCCTGGGCAATAAAAGTGAGACTCTGTCTGAAAAAAAAAAAAGAAATGTACCTGGGAATCAGGGGGCTTCTACTCCTTCAGAAGGGCTTCATGACTAAATCTATATGTTTCTGCCACATAAAGTCAGCCCAATATATATACATCATTTTCCTGATTTAATGGGAAAAAATTCAAAGCCAAAATTTTTCTCATATTTCAGAGGTGTTGAAATCCCCCCCCCCATGTGAAGATGAACTTTTACAGATTTCTGGATATTTAAAGCCATAATATCACACAGTAGGTTAGCCTTACTAGTAATAAAAGCAAAACATGTATCCCCAGCTTTTCTTGAACTCCCAGGTAGAGGACAAATACGTCTTAGATAAGTTAGGTTAAACTGATTTATGTTAATCCAAATTAGATTTTTTTCTTTTTTGGGGAGCAGGGAAGAAGAGATGGTTATGATTGAAGAGGGGGAAGACTGGAGAAGAGAGAAGGTGACAGAATAGCTGACTGGATTCTTAAGAACATTATGAACGTTTAAAAGACTAAACAAACACTTTTTTAAAATGCTCAAGGTAATACAAGACAGTTTTTAAACGAGATGGCTTGTTCTCCTTTTAATTCAGTCTTTCATTTCTCTATTTTACCCTACTCTTCACATTAGATACCTTTTCTTTTTAAACTTTATATGGAACTATAACATAGTCATGAAGTAGGGGTGGGGGGAAAAACTATAACATAATCAGAGAAAAGTGCATAAATCAAAATAAAATATACAAGTCAATGAATAATGAACATACCCATGTAGTCAGCACCCAGATTAAGAAACAGAACATTAATAGCACCCCAGAACCCCCTCTCTCCCAGGACCTACACTGAATGTGAGCCTCCTTTGAATCCCACATCACTATATTAACACTTTTATATTATATAGACGCTTACCATATTTTGCCTTGTATGATGATAAGGTAGTGCTTCTCAAATTTTTCCATTAGAAATGCACCTAATTATACAGAAAAAAATGAACGGTTAGCCCCAAGGCTGTCACAAGAAGCTGCCTAAAAAATTAAAATTTAATGTTAAATTTGCAGTGTTGTTAGTAGTAGATCAATGTTTGTTTTTAATATAAATATACCAGGAAGATGTGTCAGTTTAATCTTGGGGACTTATGGTACGCATGGCACACTGAGAAAGTTCTTCCTCTCCAAACCCTGACTAGACTGTAAGCTTTCCACAAGTAAAGACTATTAAATTGAGTCTGCCTTGGCCAGGCACGGTGGCTCACGCCTGTAATCCTAGCACTCTAGGAGGCCCAGGAGGGAGGATCGTTTGAGCTCAGGAGTTCGAGACCAGCCTGAGCAAGAGCAAGACCCCGGCTCTACTAAAAATAGAAAGAAATTAATTGGCCTACTAAAAATACATAGAAAAAATTAGCGGGCATGGTGGCGCATGCCTGTAGTCCCAGGTACTCCGGTAGCTGAGGCAGAAGGATTGCTTGACCCCAGGAGTTTGAGGTTGCTGTGAGCTAGGCTGACGCCATGGCACTCTAAGTTGGGGGAGGGGGGGGACTCTATCTCAAAAAAAATTAAAAAATAAAATTTGAGTCTGCCTTACTATATATGCATCCCCTATAAAACTAATACGATACCATGTACAGACAGATGCTCAAGTGAAATACTGTTGAACTGTGATTCTTGATAGGTTAACTAGCATTAACTACATTTATTAAATGTGTACTACGTACCTAGAATGTGCTCGCTGTTTCCAGGAGCTTAGCCCCTCGAATGACTCTGAACGAGTATAAAATTGTACATAAGGGTTAAACTATGGAACATAAACCATTAAGCCATTAGTGTTCTGCAAGACAACTCGGGTTGGGACTTAATCTCTCCATTTGTCACAAAAAGTGACACATCGTAATTCTGTTCAGTACCATTTAAAAGTCCAATCTGATCTCCAAATTATTTTCTGGAGATCGATACTTTACTGCTAACATTTTGCAAAGCTTAATCCTTTCCACCTGAGAATAAAAGGTTTACATCCTTTAGCTCCCCAGCTTGACGCTCTACAAAGCCTCCTGAGCGCCGGGCGGTGGGGCTCATAGAAGTCCAAGCCCACCAAAAAGCAAAAATGCCAAAGCTAGTAGCCCCGCCCCTGAGATCCCCCACAGGCCTCCAATTGGTCCTTATGGCTCACTCTCTTCCCAGGTTGGTGTTCCAGCTTGCCGGTCGCCTATATAGAACCCACCTTTAGCCAGCGACTATTGGTAGATCGTTACGTCATTGCCCCATCAACCCCACTCCCATTGGCTCCCATAGGAAGGGGCGTTCGCAACGTCACAGGCAACGGCCGCCATTTTGACTGAGCAACCCTAGTGACAGGAGCCGAAGCAGCAGCGCAGGTTGTCCCCGTTTCCCCTCCCCCTTCCCTTCTCCAGCTGACTTCCCGGGACCCCTACACTCCACAGTCCCGGTCCCGCCATGTCCCAGAAACAAGACGAAGAGAACCCTGCGGAGGAGACCGGCGAGGAGAAACAGGTGAAATGGAGGGGGTGCCGGCGGGCGAGCAGGGGGCGACCGAGATGGGGCGGGAGACGGTCTCCCACCCGTGCGGATTGGTCGCCATGGTCTCAGGCTCTGCAGGGGTTGGCCACGTCTTGCGTCACGCAGGGTGAGCTTCAACATGGCCTGCTGCTTTTGTTGCTGGTTAGTTAGGTCGATTGTCACTCAGTACAGTACCTTTCTGATTGGCCAATAGGCCTACAGCTCAAACCATGGAAGCTGTGCTATAATTGGACGGTCTTGGACATGGGGCGGGTGTTGGGGTGAATGGAAGGGGGCTGGTGGTCCTGGAAACGATGTGTGTTACTGGTTAGTAGAGGTGAATGGCCCAATGACCAGGCTGAGGCCTGCATCCTCTATCCGCGGAAAGATACCGGTCGAGGTAAAGAAGTTTAAGAAGGACCAGCACTGGGGGAGGGGAGAGTAATAATTATTATCATGGCAAGTTTAAGGCAGTAACTTTCTCAAGAGACCTATTTTGATAGTTGGGGGATGGTCTGTTGCTCATCTTCAGTAAGGACTCAAGATTAAAGACGACTACAGTTCCAAACAGAATAGTAGAGATTAAACCTAGAAAAGATGTCGACAGAGTCGTGACAAGAAAGACACCACCCTCTTCCCCCAGAGTTCCAAGGCAGTGGGACTTAGTCCACCCATAGTTCTGTGATGAAAACACTAATGCCAAATAAACAACCTCTTCTTAGGGTTTGTATTTGACTTCTAAAATTTAGTACTGGGCTCAAGGACTCATGAAATACATGTAGTGTTATGTCTATGCCTGATTTTCAAGGGAAGGGGATGTAATTCCACTAAAAGAGTCACACATTGATTTCAGGTCCTTTCAGAAAGTCACTGAAAGGCCAGGTGTGGTGGCTCAACGCCTGTAATCCCAGCACTTACCCAGGCTGAGGTGGGAGGATGGCTTGAGGCCAGGAGTTGGAGGCTGCAGTGAGCTATGATCACACCACTGCACTCCAGCCTGGTGACAGAGCAAGACCCTGTCTCTAAAAAAAGAAAGAAAGGGAAAAAAAGAAAGCTGCTAATGAAAAGGGCAGCAGGGCCCACAAAAAGCAAGAAGAGATTGACAATAGTGAGAACCTCTGCAAGCCAATTGAGCTTTTGGCATTTCCCCAAGCTTCCATCACTTGCCCCATTAGAGTAGGTATTGATCTTTTGCTTAAAACTGGTGAGTAAAAACTAGTGAACTTACTGTATCTTTATTTTCCTTAAGTTAAAAACAGTGTCATTTTCATCTATTTACTGATCACCTTCCTACCACAGTATTTATGGACATTTTGAAGCAGTGTGTGTCATTACTCAGGTAGAGATTTTTGGGAAAGGCCACATAGCTAGCCTCCTCCACAGGGAGACTTGCCAGATGGCTATCTTGAACTCTGAATAAGGAGGAAACATTTAGCAAACTTATTCCCTTTGATTTCCAATTTAACTTGTAGGAAAAGCTAGGGAACCCTCCTACTCACCAGAAGTCCTGGCTAGCTCTTGCCCTAGCATCTGTGCTGAGTAAGCTATGGCCTGCTCTGTGATTAAAGTATTCTGTTTAGGTATTACCTTTAACCCAGTACTCACAGGTCACTGAGGTAGTTCCTTGGGTGGAGTATGAGAAGCAGCTTGTCTTTTTCTTCTCACAATACAGTCATCTTGAGCTTTAGGGATTTGAACTAAGGTCTAGCTTTAACAGCAGAGTAGAGATAGCATGTTTACAAGTGGGTGGATCTCCAGGAAAAGTTAATAGCATAAGGGTTATCAGATATTAGAAGCATTTGTTTCTCAGTCTTTAATTTTATTTGGCTCATTTTTTTCCTCCAGGACACGCAGGAGAAAGAAGGTATTCTCCCTGAGAGAGCTGAGGAGGCAAAGCTAAAGGCCAAATATCCAAGCCTAGGACAAAAGCCTGGAGGCTCTGACTTCCTCATGAAGAGACTCCAGAAAGGGGTATGAAGCATAATCTCTTACCCTCTTCTTCTGGAGTCAAAGGGGATTCTTGGAATGAAGTCTATAGAGGTTCTACTGGATTCTTTTCTGAAGGTTTCGTTGATAAATAACAGAGAGGAATTGGAAACTTGAAATGAGCCAGGAAAATTATTGTAAACCCCTGATATGTTATCAGTTCCCTTCTGATTTCCCATATAGGAAATTAACACTTAATGTTGGGGCATTTGAGTATGTAGGGGAATGAGGAAAGGATATTAGAGACTGGAATGTAGAGTGCCCCAAGACATTTGCCTGTTTGAATGGTGGAGGTTTTAGAATTGTGTACATTTTAGGAATTAGAGATAAAATATGGAGTGCATCATTTCAGAAAAGGATGAAACCATCTGTCCTACCGAAATCCTCAACTTGAAATGTAGATTTCTTTATACCTTTGAAGTTAGTACCAGCCGCTAAAGATCCCTCAATGATCTTATTTTTTGTCCAGAGTGGTACTCCTCACCAAAGAAGAGCCTACCTTGATAGCCATCTAACTCCTGATCAGGTTTCTCAGTCCTCAGAGGTACCTAAAGCTGACTGAGGAATTGTAAATCATCAAACTGGAGTGGATGAAATGGAGAGTGAAACAGATCTCCATGGAGGATCCCAGTTACTGAATCTCAGTTACAGATGATAATAGTGTGATGCTGATTTGCAGTTTACCTTGCTGTAGGCAAGGCAGGCGTGGGCAGGCTGTCACAGTCATGGAACATGTGTGGGAGCAGTGAGAATCAAAGGGAAAGTACATTATCCTCCTGAACAAGACCAGTTTCTATTTCTGGTCTGGGAGAATAATTTTTAATTTTGAGGTTGATCTGCTGATTGCTAGGATAGCTCCAAAGTGAGTGTTCTATATATCTTATTCATTTCTATTTCCCCAGTACGAGGCTTTTGCTTTGTACCTAGTAAGGTCCTCAGTAATTATTTATGAATAAAGTAAGTAAGTTTGGTTAAACCATCTTGTACTGAGTAGGGTACAAAGGATTTGTAGGGGTTGTCCTTTGATTCCAGAAATATATACTCTAGCTGGGAAACTGCTTACATACCTGAAAAAGTCAGAACATATTGGGGAGAAGACATAAGTACATGTAATTAATGTTAAACTGTATATGCATAAGGTTAATTAAGATCTGAGTGTGGGTAAGAGTTTATGATGGATATGAGAGATGTGAGTCTTCTTGTTTTTGAGGAAGGCCAGAGCTCCTCACTCACCTAAACCTCCCTCTTGTCTCTTAGCAAAAATACTTTGACTCAGGAGACTACAACATGGCCAAAGCCAAGATGAAGAATAAGCAGCTGCCAAGTACAGGACCAGACAAGAACCTGGTGACTGGTGACCACATCCCTACCCCACAGGATCTGCCCCAGAGAAAGTCCTCGCTCGTCACCAGCAAGCTTGCGGGGTAACCTGGGCCCCCCTCTCCTCCCCTTCCTCACCCACTGGACTTTTGTAGATCATAGGCAGGGATGGAATGGGCACCTAGTCATATCTTCTCAGCCTGTTAGCCAGAAGTGACTGATTTTTCTGGGGGCTGCTGAGAAGGTAATGTGGGTTGAAGAGGGGCTCTGAATTCATTTCTTTGGTTAAATTGAGACTTATATACTCTCACTGTAATTCAGGTAAGGGCCCAGAAATAGGAAAGACTAGGATTGGATAATGCTGCAAACTCTTTTTCTTTTGTGAGAAACTGGGGAGATGTGATTTCTCCTTTTGGAAGAAAATGTTCCAAAATTAATTAGGCTGAGCCTTAGGAATAATTTGGCAGGTTTAACATCCCAAGGCTAACCTGACATGGTTTGGAAAGGTACATTGAATGAGACATGTTTCCTGTGCTTCTAAGTGTTTTGTCCCTTAGGCTGCTATTGCTTCATGTTTCCATTTTGGCAGGTTTAGAGAATCCTCAAAAAGAAAAACTGACTTGCTTGCCTAAAACTACAAAGCCCACTTAACTTCCTTTACTTAGTATCTCTTACAGTTTGCCCTGGGTCTCAAATAATGTAAAGATTGATGAACATTATCTATATGGGCACCTTCTCTCTCTCTTCCAGCAGGTTGCTTTTGAAAATATGGGATAGTGGAAAGAGTACTGGATTAGGAGTCAAGATATCTGGGTTCAAATTCCACTCAGTCTCAGCAGGACGGATATATAAAGCTTGGTGGAGTCATTTAGTCTCTCTGGATTTCTATTTCCTCATCTGTAAAATAGAGTTAAATATATATAAAATTGATTCTGATCCTAAAATCCTATAATTGCCAGCAGAAAACCCCTGTGCTGTTCATTGTAAAAACTAATAGTGAGGAAGGCCCATGGGTGGTGAGCCTCTGTGATACTGGGAATGTACTACAGAGAACCATTTAAGGGCTACATGAGGAGAGAAGAAGTTGAGATCGGGGGGGGGTTATAAATTCAGGCAAGAGAACCTCATAGATATCATGGTCTTGAGGTCAAGAAAAAAACTTTTAAGAAACTAGCCATGGAAACCTCTTGCCTCTGATCCCACCCACTTTCCCAGCCTAAATCTGGGTTTTAGCTGCTAAAAAGCTGTTAGGGCAGCAGATCTGTGGGCCTGCGGAAACGTGTTCAGTCATGCACATGTATTGACCCATGTTTCAGATGTAGTCATATGCCAAGCGTATTGTTAGGGAAAGAGGAGGAAAAGGAGAGGGATAAACTGAGCTAGCCCCTGGGGCTTAGTATTACTATAGGGCTGGAGCAGCAAGTTCTTAAGAGATGATTCACCTTGGAGGAAGCTGGGGAAAGTGGTTAGGGAGAGAAAGGAGGAAGACTAAGAAATCTTTTCCTTCCCAGAGCTCAGTAACTCAGCTCTTGTGCGATAAGGAGAGGTAGCAGTGCTGATTCATGAACAAGTAGAAGAAAGGGGTTGCAGGTGACCAGCATCCCCAGTCTAGTTAACACCAGCTTGGCCTGAATCTTAGTGAATGCAACCTGCTAGTTAAGACAAAGAGGGCCGGGGTGAGAACTGTTTGTTCAAAAGAACAAGATTCTGTAATCCTGTCTTGCCTTCTCACCTCACAAATTCTGATATGCCAAACATTTGGGCCAATGAGAATGACTGATAAAGTTGCTGATATGCATGTGGGGGAATGAGGTGTGTACATACTTCTCTCCTGACTGACCATCCAGTTTTCAGGCTGTCATGCAGATTGGATAGGAAAAAGTTGGTGAGAAAGGAATGGAGAGAGCAGGATCCCTGGACTCCCTAGCCCCCAAACTCCTTGACTGTCACTTGTAATTGTATATGATTTTTGTGTTTCTTGCTCCATTTCCTCATGCTGTCATCCTTAATCTAAAGTCCATGTGGGAAGGGGAAAATGCCGAACATCGTTGTATAGTTTCCTCAACTGTCCCAGCCATGTGTACATAGATATGTCATGTTATTATATATATAAATATATATATAATTTTGTACGTTTTCTTCATCTCCGATCTTCTCGAATTCTGTACTTTTTTCTTTTCTGTCTGAGCTGCCTTCTCTATCACTTGAGTCCTCAACACTACTGGTCACAATGAGTCTGGTTTTTAGGAAGGAAGTGAAAGAGTAGGGAAATCAGAAAAACTATTGGCTTCGCTCTCCCTACCTGGTCATCTTCAAGGATAAAAAAGCAAAGAAACAAGCTACATTCTATGTCTGTCACCTGTCACCATAGCATGAAGTACATAGCTTTCTTAGCAAGAAAGGGTCGTTTCAAAATCCAAATGCATTTTGCTTTGATTAAGCCCAGATTATTAAATCTACGCAAAACAACACACGTGTGGTCTGGCCTTGGTCTCCACACAGTCACCACCTCCTCACTATGCTCTTCAGTCTTCACTGCTACGAGTAGCTGTGACTGTGCCTCTGAAGCTGAGCCTATTCTCAGCCAGGCAGCTTATCCTACTGGAAACCTCTAGTTATTTCTTTTTAAAGCCAGTCAAATTTAGCGCTGGGAGGTTGTATACCAACTTTAGTGACACTAATGTTAATAAGTTCTGATAACCCACTACCATCGGACCAGACCCTGGCTTTTTGTGTTTGTTTTCTATGGCTATCTCCAAAAAGGCAGAAAACATTCTATTTTATAGAAAGGAAAAGAATTAAGTCTTCTCTTTCACTCTCTTTTTTTATTTTTTGCAATTCCTCTATGGATAGGAGCCAGGTAGTCTAATGATTGTTAAGTGTGGAGAAATTATGGGGTAGAAACTGGGAATTCAGGGGTTTTATTCCCCTATTACTTGACAGTGTTCTTTTTTTCTTCTGTGTTCGTCTGCAGTGGCCAAGTTGAGTGATGCTGCCCGGGGCTCCGCCAGATCCTGAGACGCTGCCCCCCTGGGTCCTGTGCTGGCTCCTGCCTCTCCCTGCTTTTGCAGCCAGGGGTCAGGAGGTGGCTTGGGCACGGGCTGGAGAGGCAGAAGCCCCTGCCCATCGGTGTCCCAGCGCATGGAGCCCCTTGGGCTGAGCACCAAGACCTTGAACCTTTTTTATTTTGCCTTTTTTCCAAATAACTGTTGGGAGAAATCTCAGTGAAATCCTGGGGGTGGGGTTGAAAAGGTGGGGTGGGAGATTTGGGAGAATATGTATTAGGGCTTGGAGTTGATAAAAACACTCCTAACTATCCTCCTCCTTGACCTTGTGACTGGTGAGGGATAGGTGTGAGGGGGAGGAAGTGGAGTAAAGGTAAGGAGTTCTAGTTCAGTTCTGTGGATAAATGCCTTTGGATATGGCTGGAGACCTGGTGCCAGACAAAAGAAACTCAGTCTGCATACAACAGATTCAAACAGCTCCTCTGAATCTGTAGAGCTAGCTGAGAACCTAATGTTAATTGTTCATTTAAAAAAGTGCTGTCCTTGAAACAGATTTGATGTGGGGAGAGGGGAGTGAGTGTGGGGGAAAGGAGCCATGAGCATGGGGAGCCCCACAGAGCCCAAGGGACTTTTTCAGTATTCGAAATAAAAAACAAAAAAAGACCCACAAAAAAACCCAACCCAGAAATACTCTGAAGCAGTTGGTGTGTTTTATTGGGGTTTGGGAGAGGGAAGAAAACAATACTGAAGACATTGTTCAGGGAAGAAGCTGGTATGGGGCCCTGAATTTCTAAGGGACACAAGGGCCTTTAATGTGGGATGCAGCTGGGCTCCCCGATTCCATCACTTAGGGAGAGGGAACAGCAATGTTGACATACAGACCAGGGCTTTTCCTAAACTTTGTCTATCCCTTTGTTTCTGTAGCTAATGTAGAAGATGCATCAACCTCAGGTTGTGGCTCAGAAAAATGAGGGATTGAAGGTATTTGATCTAAATGGTTGACACCTACAGCTGGTCCAGGCTAAGCAAAAAAGGAAGCCCATTCTTCCTTTTCCCTTTTAGTCTTCCATTCCTTCTCAAGTTCCCATGTCTGCGAAGGAGAAATGTGATAACGTGCCAAAAGAAATTATTATTGCTTAGAATTAAACTAAAAGAAACTCAAGCCTTTCTGCTTGTGGCCAGCAGGAGGCAGGGTAGCCTCTTTCCTCATGATATCCCAATCTGCATTGCTGGAAACCTGCCACAGAAAGGAGTTAAAAGTTGCTTGTGAATGTAATGTTCAGAAGAAACATTACCAAAGGAGAAACAAATTCATGCTGCTCTGTACCTCCTCCTAACCCCCACCCTTGCAACATTCACAGGTGGTAGATTGTAGCAACTTGCCCATTTTGCCTGACTTTGATTAGGAGAGTTGATCATGGTATTTTCTGAAACATGATTGACTTCTCAAATGAGTGTGCCTCAAGGAAGATAAATGCAGGAAACAGATATTCCAGAGAAATCCCCATCGCACTAAGGGGAAGGAAGTACCCTCTAAACTGGGGAAGAAATGTTATGCTCAGTATCTGACTCATTTTTTTTCTCTTCTTAACCAGAAATTTTCCAAATAAATTTTCAACTACTCTGGATGTTATAGGTTTGTTCTCTTATGGTTTAGCAAGGGGATTAGTGATGCATCCTAACCATCTGCCTTTCTGAACAGCATGCTAGATATTGAGTAAGCCAAGTGGTATGGAGCTATAGTAAAGAAAGACATTCCTTATTTTATTTATTTATTTTTTTTGAGACAGAGTCTCACTCTGTTGCCTGGGCTAGAGTGCTGTGGCATCAGCCTAGCTCACAGCAACCTCAAACTCCTGGGCTCAAGCAATCCTTCTGCCTTAGCCTCCTGAATAGTTGGGACTACAGGCATGCGCCACCATGCCCGGCTAATTTTTTCAATATATTTTAGTTGGCCAATTAATTTCTTTCTGTTTTTAGTAGAGACGGGGTCTCAGTCTTGCTCAGGCTGGTTTCAAACTCCTGACCCTGAGTGATCCACCCGCCTTGGCCTCCCAGAGTGCAGGATTACGAGTGTGAGCCACCGCACCTGGCCGGCATTCCCTATCTTTATGGAGTTTATTGTCTACCTGGAACAAAATAATATGTGAAAAAAGTTCAAATAACAGGTAAAAACTCAAAGCTGTATAATCCGGGGACATAAATTAATGGTGTTTATTGTGGTAGGGTTAGGAAGCCTTCTCATCCTTGCTCACCTTGAGCCAATCCCATGACTTCTGAGCATGTTATCCCTGGCTTATATCTGCAGCTGGATATGGCTGGGGAATGAGGGCAGTGAGGCTGAATGTGGGATCACTCAGTTAATGCAATTTCATTTTAATACAGGTGAAGAAGTTAAGGTACAGAGATAAGGTACTTGTAAGGTGGCAAAGCTAGTTAGCTGAAGAGCTTGAGTCAGTATCTAGGCTTTATATGATCTTTTCCCCACTCTTCCTGGCTTACCTGGTCTTTAATTTTAAGCTGTGGCCTTAGGAATCCTGGGGTGCCAAGAAATGTTTGTCTGTATTTCAGTTTAAAACTTGCTATTCCTTTTTTATTCCCATACTATAGGGTTAGTCAACCAAAGCAAACTGATCCTGCAGTGCTTCAAATAGCTGTTCCTGCTCATTATTTTAGCTAAGTGTTTTCCAAAATCTTTATCCCAAAGACTTGAATCAAGGGTTCTTCCATTCCTCCCACATGGCTGGGTGATGATTGTACTGAAAAGCGTCTCAGCTGAGACATCTGAAATGCTGGATGGTAGGGATGAAGTTACCATTACTGCCCAACAGCCTTTATTTTACGTTGGTATGCCCCAGGCACAGAAAAGGCAGACAAAAGAAAAATAACTTGGAGAGTTGCCATTCAAGATATCTACAGCATGCTGGAAGGACCCCACAAGCAGCTCTTTCCTGTATAGTGCCCTCTACTGGGCTTTGAGGGAGGTTAAAAAGGAACGGGAAGATTTGTTCTATGCTGGGGGAGCTAAGATATGGGAAATTTATGTAGTTCTAAGCAGATTTCCAAGAGCTAAGAGAAGGAAAGTCAGGAGGCGAGTTGTTAGCTGAATTTTATTTGAGACAGATGACTTACTAGTAAAGATAGGGTGGGACCTCCATGCTTGGGCAGCAATATTTTCATTCACAAGTAATTGCTGAAAACTTACTTTGTGATTGGACATATTAGCTGTTGTTGGGCAGATAAACAATGTAAGGTGATTTCTTTCCTAGAGGAACTTGTAGCCTTATTGAGACACTTATATATATAATATAACACAAGACAGCGTATGATTAGGCAGTAGAATTCTAAGAAGGGGAAATCCAACTGGACCCATCAGGTGAATATTAGTAGAGGAAATGGAAATTAAACTAGGCCTTGAAAGATGGGTAGTATTTAAACAGCCAAGTTCAATTATTTAATAAGTACCCACAATATGCCAGGCACTATGCTAAAATACAAGATGAGTGATATGTGGCTGCTGCTTTCAAGGAGATTGATTACACTTTCAAGGGGCAACTACACATAAAACCATATTGCAATGTTAAAACTTGAAGCAGTAGGCTGGGTGCGGTGGCTCACACCTGTAATCCTAGCACTCCGGGAGGCTGAGGCGGGCAGATTGCTCAAGGTCAGGAGTTGGAAACCAGCCTGAGCAAGAGTGAGACCCCGTCTCTACTATAAATAGAAAGAAATTAATTGGCCAACTGATATATATAGAAAAACATTAGCCGGGCATGGTGGCACATGTCTGTAGTCCCAGCTACTCAGGAGGCTGAGGCAGTAGGATTGCTTGAGCCCAGGAGTTTGAGGTTGCTGTGAGCTAGGCTGACGCACAGCACTCACTCTAGCCTGGGCAACAAAGTGAGACTCTGTCTCAAAAAAAAAACAAACAAACTTGAAGCAGTAGAGGTGTGCTACATAGAATAATAGATGAGTAATTAATAATTGCTAAATATTTTGAGTACTTCGTGTCAAGACTTGTGATAAGTGCTTAATTTACATCATCTCATTTAATCCTCACAACAATTCTATGAAGTAGATACTCTTACTATTTCCATTATACAAATGAGAAAACTAAGACAAAACAAATTACCCAAACCTCACATCACAAAGCTTATTTATATTTTTATAGAGTTTTTTGTTTGTTTGTTTGTTTTCTTTCTTTCTTTCTTTCTTTTTTGAGACAGAGTCTCACTCTATTGCCCTGGCTAGAGTGCCGTGGTGTCAGCCTAGCTCACAGCCACCTGAAATGCCTGGGCTCAAGCAATCCTTCTGCCTCAGCCTCAGCTTCCCAGAGTGCTAGGATTACGGGCGTGAGCTACCACGCCTGGCCCACAAAGCTTCTAAGAACAGGATTTACCCACTGCCTGCAAAGGGCTAGGGAAAAGATGATCAGGAAAGATTTCATGGAATAATCTCTGAAAGATGAACAGGATTTCTCCAGAAAGGTAAGGTGAAAGGGGGCACTTTTGTAGAGGTACCAACACTTAGAGAAGGGTTAGATAGTATGGTGTTTCTGCAGTGGCTTATCAAATGAGTCCTGGATAGTGGCTGGAGACCCAGCCAGGGAGGTAAACAAGAGCCAGATTACAGAGCAAATGACATGCAGGCAGGCCTAGGAACCAGAGGGGATTGTAAAGTCAGATCTGCGTTTTAGATAGATCACCGCCAAATGGTGTGGAGAAGTGACTGAAAGGGGATGGATTTAGTGATGGACCAGTTCTAGTCTGTTTAGGCTACCTGGTTTTAAATCCTGATTTTGATATTATTTTTTGATAATTCTGGATAAGTTTCTCAAACTCTCAGTTTACTTATTTGCAAAATAGAAGTGATGTGGTACCTACCATAAACGGTGGTTATGATGTTTAAACAAGATAAGGCATGTAAAGAACTACTTCAGGGACTATAATAGTACATAAAATATGAGTTCTGCCCCCAAGGAGTTCACAGTCTATATGGGGATATAATAAGATAGATAGGCAAGGAATTAGAATACAGGGATTTGGTGCTAAGATAGGTATAAACACCAAATGTTCTGGAAGCACAGGGTAGGAATACCCATACAATTTGAGGAGGTAGGGGAAGGACAGTCAGGAAAATCCATTCACAGAAGGTAGCTTCTAAACTGAATCTGATGGAGAAGTAGAACTTATTTAGGTAAAAAGTTTAGATTGGGAAAGGGTCTTCTAGGTTTGGAAAGAACAGTATGTAAAATGATCCAGAAGTGTTACATTCTGGAAATAAAATAATTCAGAGTAGTTGTGGCAAGCATGCAAGGGGTGAGACCAGAGATGGGTAAAAGGAAGCAAGAGTCAAATCTCAAAGGGCCCTTTCGAGTTTATCCTGAAGGCAATAAGAAGCTGCTGTTCAAGGATTTTGAGCAAAGGAATGACATAAAATTGGCTCTTTAGAATAATCTTTCTGACGGCAGTATGGGGAAGAGATTGGAAAGGGTAAAATTTATGTATTAGTGGTTCTGGTAATAGGATAGAAAAGTTGAAAAGGTGGGTGGCTAGTGTGAGAAGGATGATGATGACTTCCATCTGGGGGATGATAAGTTTAGAATAATAATGAAACACAGCATGTGGAAAATGCTGTATTACACTCCACTTAGTAAACCGTTATCATGGGCGAGTGGAGTTGTCAGACAGACTTTATTATGTTGTTACAGTACTCCAGGTAAGATATGATTAGGAACTAAGTGTGGGGATAATGAAGAGTACACAGATTCAAGAGACACATGGGAAGTACAATCAACAGGATTTGTCTAATAATAAAAAAAATTCCCAGGTTTCTGGCCTGAGTTTTACTGGGTAAATGATGATGCCATATTCCAGACTGAGAATACAACTGGAAGAGCAAGTTTAGCAAGGAAGACAATGAGGTCAGTTTTGCAGAAAGTTTGACTTGAGGTGCCTATAGGGCACCTAGGAGTAGATAACTAGTAAGATATTAGATTTAGTAGTCAAGGGGTTGGAGAAAGAAATCAAGATAGGAGATACAGATTTGGTGACTCCAAGATATACCAATATAGCTGTGAAGAAAACACATAGAACAGAAAGACTGGGGAGTTGACCCTAATGAAGGCTAACACCAAAAGGGACTAGAGGAAAGGGCCCAACAAAATAGAATCAGGAAGATGTTGTACCCAAGGACAGAGTTTAATGGAGGAACTAGATCAGTCAATAGTGTAAAATGCTATAGGAGGTTAGATGAGGTAAAGAATGAAATTATCTCACCTACGTAATAAAAAGTGCCAAAAGAAAAAATGCAGGGAAGAAATGTGCCCAAATAGCAAATAATCATTTGTCAGGATTATGGTTTAGGGTGTGTGTGTTTGTCCATTTTCTGTACTTTTCAAGATTTTGGCAGAACACATTTATTACTTTGATAATCAGGGGTAACTTTAATTCTAAAAACAATAAAATCACAAAATGTCAAAAAGAAAAAAAAGACTGAAGAGTATCCATTTGATATGGCAATTAGTAACTTTTCTGAGAACAGTTCCAATGGATTAGTACAGGTGGAATCTGCCTTACAGAACTGAGTGATGTGGGGAGGTTTTCTGGTTGTTTTAGGATGGGAACAATTTAGGCACAACTATGGACAGAGTGAAAGGATTAAGTAAAAGCTGAAGCTTAGAAGAGAATGATAATAACCAAAAAGCAGGGTTTTGAAAAGAAAAAGGAGAAGATGGAAGCAAGAGGACAGGGGGATGTGGTTCAGTTACACAACAGTCTGTCTCAGTAGACATTTATTAAGCACTTACCATGTACCAGCCACTGTACCAGGTGGTGGGGTTAGTCTAGTTGGGAAGCTAGCTAAGTAAGAAATTGGTCTCAAGTAGGAGGATATATACCTCATTCTGCTTGAGACTCAAGGTGAAAAATATAACAAAAGGTAAACTTCAGCTGTTTATTTGTGATTGGGGGTAAGTAATTGATGGGAATCCTTGTCTGACTGCTTCATTGTTCTTTGTGAAATAGGATGTTAAATGGCTAGTTAGGAGTTAGGGAGGTGGGAATTAGGCAGGGAGCTTAAGAAAAATAGCCATAGAAGGACATAAAAGAAGGGATGAAAGGGAGAAATGGAAGAGAGCTAAACAAAAATATATATATATATATATATATATTTTTGAGACAGAGTTTCACTTTATTGCCCAGGCTAGAGTGAGTGCCGTGGCGTCAGCCTAGCTCACAGCAACCTCAAACTCCTGGGCTCAAGCAATCCTGCTGCCTCAGCCTCCCAAGTAGCTGGGACTACAGGCATGCGCCACCATGCCCGGCTAATTTTTTCTATATATATTAGTTGGCCAATTAATTTCTTTCCGTTTATCGTAGAGATGGGGTCTCGCTCTTGCTCAGGCTGGTCTCGAACTCCTGAGCTCAAACGATCCGCCCACCTCGGCCTCCCAGAGAGCTAGGATTACAGGCTTGAGTAAACAAAAATATTAAGTAAAACAGTTAGGGCCAGGCACGGTGGCATGTGCTTACAGTCCCGGCTACTCAGGAAGCTGAGGTGGAAGGATTATTTGAGCCCAGGACTTTGAGGCAGCAATGTTCTTTTTTTTTTTTTTTTTTTTTTTTTTGAGACAGAGTCTCACTTTATTGCCCAGGCTAGAGTGAGTGCTGTGGCGTCAGCCTAGCTCACAGCAACCTCAAACTCCTGGGCTCAAGCAATCCTGCTGCCTCAGCCTCCCAAGTAGCTGGGACTACAGGCATGCGCCACCATGCCCGGCTAATTTTTTCTATATATATTAGTTGGCCAATTAATTTCTTTCCGTTTATAGTAGAGATGGGGTCTCGCTCTTGCTCAGGCTGGTCTCGAACTCCTGAGCTCAAACGATCCGCCCACCTCGGCCTCCCAGAGAGCTAGGATTACAGGCGTGAGCCACCGCGCCCGGCCAGAGGCAGCAATGTTCTATGATCACACCTGTGAATAGCCACTGCACTCCAGCCTGGACAACATAGAGAGACACGGTCTCTAAACAAAAATGAGGTTAGGAAACAGTGTTGAGGGTCTAACAGAGTAGAAACCATGAATGTATAATGATACGAATCCACATATTGGTACTGTTTTCTCTAGTAGCACCCAGCTTCCTGAATACAAGAACAGAGAAGACATTATTGTTTATATCCTGGATCATGATTTATAGACACATAAAGTGGACTGACAAGGGAGCAAGACGATGAAGGTGCTGGTGAAAGATTGTTTATGGCTATGGTCCCCAACCCCCAGGCTGCGGACCAGGTCCATGGCCTGTTAATAACTGGGCCACATAGCAGGAGGTGAGCAGCAGGCAAGTGAGTGAAGCTTCATCTGTATTTTATAGCAGCTCCCCATTGCTCTCATCACCATGTAAGCTCCACCTCCTGTCAGATAAGCAACAGCATTAGAACCCTACTGTAAATTGGACTTATGAGGGATCTAGGTTGTGTGCTTTTTATGAGAATCTAATGCCTGATGATCTGAGGTGGAGCTGAGGCAGTGATGCTAGCACTGGGGAGTGGCTGCAAGTACAGATTATCATTAGCAGAGAGATTGACTGCACTATAAATGTAATGCACTTGAATCATCCCAAAATCATCCCCACCCCCATCCCCTCTCTGTGGAAAAATTGTCTTCCATGAAACCAGTCCTTGGTGCCAAAAAGGTTGGGGACCACTGGTTTAATGAATCTTCTTGTTTCCAACTGGATAAGAATGTAGGCTAAGGAAGGTATGATAAGCTTTGGTGAAGAGAAGTCTTTATGAGGTCAAAGAGCAGATGATTTAGAAGCAAAAGAAGTGATTAAGCTGGAATCTCAGGACACTGTAATCAGAGTGAAGTTGGAGTAGGATTTTAGAGTTACTCTTCCGTGTAATGAGTAGGGCAGTGGAGATGTATGTTTGAAGTGGAGTAGAGGTAAAAGTCATTGGCACTTTAAAGAACTAAAGGAGTTCCTACACCCAGCTGTGAAGGTAGTTGGCTCATGTCTCTGGGGTTTTGCTCTGTTATCTAGTTTAAAATCAACTGTAGTTTTTTATAAAACGAAAATTAAAGTCTCTAGCTTAGAAAAAATACTATGATAGTTGTAAGAGTTGGATCAGTATATCAAGGTGTTTAAATGAATCCAGAATTATGCAGGAGTAGGGAGATGATGAAGCCAAGTACCAGTTCTGGTGTAGGAGTGACTAAGAATAGCAAAGAATATGAAGGAGTTTAACCTAATGGAATGAATTTCAAAGCATGAAGGGTTGCATGCAAATACAGTCATGTGCCCCTTAATGATGAAGATACATTCTGATCTCTGGGAGGCCGAGGTGGGAGGATCGTTTGAGCTCAGGAGTTCGAGACCAGCCTGAGCAAGAGCAAGACCCCATCTCTACTATAAATAGAAAGAAATTAATTGGCCAACTAATATATATAGAAAAAATTAGCCGGGCATGGTGGCACATGCCTGTAGTCCCAGCTACTTGGGAGGCTGAGGCAGCAGGATTGCTTGAGCCCAGGAGTTTGAGGTTGCTGTGAGCTAGGCTGACGCCACGGCACTCACTCTAGCCTGGGCAATAAAGTGAGACTCTGTCTCAAAAAAAAAAAAAAAAAAGATACATTCTGAGAAATGAGAACGTATTAGGCAATTTTGTCACTGTGAGAACATCACAGAGTATACTTACATAAACTTAGATGGCACACCTAGGCTATATGGTATAGCCTATTGCTCCTAAGCTACAAACCTGTATAGCATGTTACTATACTGAATACTGTAGGTATCTGTAACATAATAGTAAGTATTTGTGTATCTAAACATATTTAAACATAGAAAATATACAGTAAAAATACAGTATAAAAAATTTTTTTAATGGTATACCTGTATGTGTCGCTTACCATAAGTGTAGCTTGCAGGACTGGACATTGTTTTGGGGAGTCAGTGGGAGAGTGAATATGAAAGGCTAGACATTAATGTACACTACTGTAGACTTTATAAACAATGTATACTTAGGCTATACTAAACTTATTTTAAAAAGTTTTATTTAGCCTGTGCAAGAACGAGACCCCGTCTCTACTAAAAATTAGAAAGAAATTAGCTATCTCAAAAAAAAAACAAAAGTTTTCTTTCTTCAATAGTAAATTAATCTTAGCTCACTGTTATTTATTTATTTTTTTTTTGAGACAGTGTCTTACTCTGTTGCCCGGGCTAGAGTGCCGTGGTGTCAGCCTAGGTCACAGCAACCTCAAACTCCTGGGCTCAAGCGATCCTCCTGCCTCAGCTTCCCGAGTAGCTGGGACTACAAGCGTACACCACCATGCCCGGCTAATTTTTTTAATATTTTTTTAGTTGGCCCATTAATTTCTATTTTTAGTAAAGATGGGGTCTCGCTCTTGCTCAGGCTGGTTTTGAACTCCTGACCTTGAACGATCCTCGTGCCTCAGCCTCCCAGAGTGCTAGGATTACAGGCGTGAGCCACCACGCCTGGCCCATTTTTTTTACTTTATAAACCTTAATTTTTTTAACTTTTGACTTTTATAATAACACTTAGCTTAAAACAAATACATCGAACAGCTGTAAAAAAAATATTTTCTGGCCGGGCGCGGTGGCTCAAGCCTGTAATCCTAGCTCTCTGGGAGGCCGAGGTGGGCGGATCCTTTGAGCTCAGGAGTTCGAGACCAGCCTGAGCAAGAGCGAGACCCCATCTCTACTATAAATACAAAGAAATTAATTGGCCAACTAATATATATAGA